>JASSUY010033275.1:0-42740 GCA_032466535.1 Forpus xanthops
TACACCTGGGTCGGAGCAATCCCAGGCACAGCTACAGGTTGGGCAGAGAGGAGATTCAGAGCAGCCCTGAGGAGAAGAGCTTGGGGGTGTTGGTTGATGAGAGAATGAATATGAGCCGGCAGTGTGCTCTTGCTGCCCAGAAAGCAAATCGTATCCTGGGGTGCATCAAAAGGAGAGTGACCAGCAGATCGAGGGAGGTGATCCTGCCCCTCTACTCCACTCTTGTGAGACCTCGCTTGGAGTATTGTGTGTAGTTCTGGTGTCCTTAACATAAAGAAGACATGGAACTGTTAGGACAAGTCCAAAGGAGGGCCACGAGGATGATCAGGGGACTGGAGCACCTCCCGTGTGAAAATAGGCTGAGAAAGTTGGGGCTGTTCAGCCTGGAGAAGAGAAGAGACCTCATAGCAGCCTTCCAATATCTGTAAGGGGCCTATGGGGATGCTGGGGAGGGACTCTTCATGAGGGACTGTACTGAGAGGACAAGGAGTAAAAGGTTCAAACTTAAACAGGGGAAGTTTGGATTGGATCTGAGGAAGAAAATCTTTACTGTAAGGGTGGTGAGGCACTGGAATGGATTGCCCAGGGAAGCTGTGAATACTCCATCACTGGCAGTGTTCAAGGCAGGGTTGGACATAGCCTTGGGTGGCATGGTTTAGTGTGAGGTGTCCCTGTCCCTTGGCAGGGGGGTTGGAACTAGATGATCTTAAGGTCCTTCCCAACCCTAACTACTCTATGATTCTATGGTACCTCAGCCACTCCCCTGGCCAGCCTGTCCCAGTGCTTGACAATCCTTTCACTGGAGAAATTTTAGCTAACATCCAATCTAAACCTTCCCAGGTGCAACTGGAGGCTGTTTCCTTTTGTCATATCACTTGGGAGAAGAGATTAATACCCACCTCATTACCTGTCCCTTCTTCCAAAAGTCATAAACTCTCCTTTTTTTCCTGATTTTTAGCCAAAGCTCTCTTTTCAGCTAGGGCAGTCTTCCTCCCTACTGGCTCATCTTTTGGCACACAGGGACTACCTGCTCCTTTATCTTTAAGATTTTCTTCTTAAAGAATGTCCAGCCTTCCTGGGCTCCTTTACCCTTCTGAACTGCTTCCCAAGGGACTCATCAACCAGTCTGCTAACTAGGCTGAAAACTGTTCTCTGGAAGTCTAAGGCAGCAGTTCTGCTGACTCCCCTCCTTACCTGTCTCAAAATCAAAAACCGTATCATTTCATGATCACTATGCCCAAGATGGCCTTCCATCATCACATCACCCACAAGTCCTTCTTTGTTCCCAAATTACAGGTCCACCAGGGTGCCTTCCCTAGTTGACTCACTCACCAGCTGTGTCACGAAGTTATCTTCCACACATTCCAGGAACCTCTTAGACTGTTTCCTCTCTACTGTAAATTTAGAGTCCCCCACAAGAACAAGTGCTAGCAATTGTGAGAATTCTCCCAGCTGCTTTAAAATATTTTTTCTGCTTTTCACCCTGGTTGGGTGGTCTATAACAGATTGCTACCATGGTATCTGCCTTGTATCTTCCTTGTTGGCATTTCTCTTGATTCTCACCCATAAACACTCAACACTATCATCACCACCATTAAGCTCTAGACAATCAAAACACTCCCTAACATACAGGGCTACTCCATCACCTTTCCCTCCTTCCCTCTCACCTCTGAAGAGTTTACAGACATCCAATGCACCACATGTTTGGAAGCTACAGCATAATTTTTCTGCTGCGCAATGGCTTCTAGCCCTTCCCGTTTGTTGCCCATGCTGTATGCATTGATGTTGATGCACTTGAGCTGAGCTATTGATCCTACCATCTTTTTGAAGAGACAATCTCTAATTCCTATGTGACCTTTCTCAGGCAATTCCACGTTTTTAACACACCAATGACCTTTCCATCTTTGCTGCCACGTAGATCTCTGTCCTCTCCATCAAGACAACAGACCAAAGGACCTCTCTAGCACAGGGTGCTAATGGTAATTGGTAATGCAGGTAATTCCCACAAGCACTAAGTGGGATACTGTCACAAGTGATTTTTGTTGTGGTCATTCCTATTAATGACTATACCTTTATTACAACAGTAACAAACCATAAACCCCCCCCCACTTCTAACTGAGACAGTTATATTACCAAGAAAATGTAAATGTATAGCAATGATTATGTTGAAACACTGGCAACTTTATGAACAGATGAATGCTCTGTTGAAAAAATGTGACTAAGAAGACTGAAGATTTAGAGTATGGCTCAGTGGGATCTGGCTAGCACCCCATAAAACAACATCACACTTCCCTTATAAAAACCCTGCCACTAAAATACCACCCAAACATTAGAGTGCTTGGGAATGAGCAATGAAGGAATCAAACTGCTTTCCTCCTGCTGAATATAATCCTTCATCACTCACTCCCACCTCATTATCTCAGTCACTCATGGCCATGCAAGAACTGCTCTATCTTAGACCACAGTAAAGTCTTCCAGTACCCTCTGGTTCTTGGGATGTTATATATTTGCTGTTCAACACTGCCTCTCCTCCACTACCTGTGACATCTAGGACCTCCTCCTCAATTCCCCACTGTTATCTCCTCCATGCTGTTTTTGCCTGAATGCTTTTCAGGAAAATCACCAGTACATTCATGCTTTCCCACAGGTCTATTCAAGCCCACACAAGACAATGGGCTTCACCTATTACTCCTGTCTGTGGTGAAGGATTCTGGGGTACTCATAAATGTAGCAAAAAAGCTCTACTTTGGGAGATATGACACATTTGCTGAAACAATAATGAAATGCTTAGAAACATAAAAGCATTTGCCAAACATTGATTAAAAATTTAACTAGTTGCTTATGAAAAACGTAAATGCTTGTTTGAGGCAATGCTATACACTGTCGAGAAATGTCACCATTTATTGACTCAGTTAATTTACGAAGTCTTTTTCAAGCAATGAGGTAAGGCACTACCTCTTATTTTAAATTATGAAAATAGCAAGACCTATTTTCTATTTAATTCTAAAGCCTATTTCTTACAGTTTTCTATCTTGATAATAGGGAAGATCTAATTAGCCCTTTAAATGATCTCCAGTAGGCCCATTCCTGCATGTGAGCAAATAAACTCCAAAGATGACACAGAACCATTCACATGACTCAGGCTACTAACTCCAGAAAGCTCCTGTTGTTTCCAGGACTGAAACCCCAGTGTGAAGATTACTACATAGTAAACCCATTTGAATGCATGTGTACTAGACGTTTAGCTAACTTTCAGAAATTACTCAGAAAGAAGTAAAATACGAAACAGGATAAAAACTGACAGTCTAAGATCAGGATAATCTACAATTTATGTAGACTTTGCAGCCCCGAGTCTGCCTGTGCTCAGCCCAAGATGAAGCTAAAGACCCCAGGGTTTACACACACACATACACAGAGTTCTTCCAAATCTGTTGAATTTAATCCAATCTTTCCAAAGCTCTTGTCTGCTACTTTATACACTCCCCACTACATTAAACAAAATCCTCTTTGTATCTTTCCACATAGGTCATTAGTCTTTGCAACTCCTTGTAAGGTCTATGCGACTATAAGAATGCAGAGCTGATCAAAATTATCACTGTCTAAATGTCTCTCTCTTCCCCATGGGTTCTTGGCCGGTCACTGCTTCCATCCCAATTCCCTGAGATCCCCCACTCCTGGGCCCAGCACAGGGGCTACAGGGGAGGAACAAAGGTGGCTCCAAGCCACTTTCATGTCTCATAACCCATGCCAGCAGGCCTGCTTATGCTGCACTGGCTTGCAGGCAGCCCCACGGGGGCTCTGATGTCAGCCCAGGGTAACCGGTTGCAACACATTCGGGTTCTTCCCTGCCAAATCCCCTTGGCTCCACTCCCATGCCAGGGGCTGCAGGAGGGAGTTGCAGTGAATCCCTCCACCAGCCCAGGAGCCTTCCCTGCTGGTGCCCTCACTCTGAATGCTGACAGCAGCCAGGCTTCCTGCCCCTCCACACACCAGAAAAAAGCAGAGGGGCCAGATCCTAACAAAGGATGAGGGTTCTGCGTGTCTGGGAAGCAGAAGGGATGGAGCAAGGTAGCAAGTCTCATTTTCCAGAGAACTTTTCCTCTAAATGCTCATCTGAGGCAGCTTAAAATCCTGTTTCCATGACATAAAACATTAACATCCCTTAACAGGACACACAGCATTGAAAAATTATTTCCAGGCCTAATAAATTGAAAGAATCACCAGAGATAAGAGCAGCACTGTTATTTCACTGTTTCTCTTTTGTAAGCCACTCTGTTGCTCCAGCATCACCTCCAAGTATAGCTTGGGTTAAGATAGAAGCCTTGTTCTCTCCAAGAACTTGAAACATCAAAAAATGTTGAAACATACAGTTTCTTCTCCCTGCCCTTTTTCTACCTCTATTTGTTTACTTGGTAATGATTACTTCAGCCATTTGTGTTGCAAAATGTCACCAATTTGGCCTTTACAAAAAATAAATCATTGTTTTGTTTGAAGTCATGAGATCTATGCTCCTGCTCGAGTGTGGTGATTGGAGACACACATTCAGCTCCCTGTTCTACCACAGACTGCCTGCTTTGCCTTGTAAGCATCATTTTCACTGTGTACAGCAAAAGGAGGGAGCAAGTTACGTTTCCTCAGGGGAAAAGAGAACACAAACCAAGAAAGTAAATCCAATAAAGAAACCAAGATATTCTAGTACCTGAGACAGATAGAAATACATGTAAATGTAATGCGATCATTAACTTTCTAGTCACTGGATTAGCACTCTGAATAGGTAGTGATAACATTTGCTACAGCACCCCATTACTTCTGTAATCAGTACTGGCACAGGAGGATTACAAAGCCTGCAACCATGATTAGAAAGACTTCTAATTTCTAAGAGCTTTAAATGTCATTGATATCACAAATTTTGGTTAAGCCTTTCTGGTTTATGTGGTGATGGTGTCAGTGGGGAGAAGAGGAGGAAGATGAAGACCTGGGGCAAGGGAAGCGGGGAGGAAAGGAGTGGGGAGGTAGTAAAGTGAGTGTAAGTCTCCTTTCAGTGTTGGTACACAGACTGATCAGAGTTCATTGGAATAAATAGAAAGACTCCCACTTATTTCAGTGGACTTTGGACACAGCCCCAGAAGGTTCAAAATGTAAACAGTCAGACATGGGTATGTGCCTGCCAGTGTAATTTCCCCTAAATAAAACCACTCCAGCATGAGAAGAGCCTCTCAAACATGTTTGAGGGAGACGAGCTTGTGAAAGGAGAGCACGCCAGCCTGATGCCATGTGTCATTAACAAAGGATTGCTGGAGAGCCTGGGCCACCCCACTCTGAACATGGACATTGGCACTCAAGGATGCTGTGGCCTGTGCTCCCGTATGCTGCCAGAGCTGTCACATACTACTCAGAGGAGTCTGACTTTCCAGGATTCATGTACCACCTTGGATGTGGCCATTAGTCTCAGCACCTGCACAGTCTTCCTCCTGGCTGCTGCCACTGAGCAGTTCTTCCACTGAACATCAGCACAGCCTTGAGCCCAGCAGGTGGGAAGCTCAGTAGGTGGGCTGTCTTGGCTCCAAGTTATCATAAGGTACCCAAAAAAGACTTATAACATGAGCTGTTTGATCAGAGAAGGCCAGTGTAGATGGGCCACAGACAAGGAAAGAGTCAGTGGAAATGGAATACCAGGATCAGGCTGAAGTTTACAACTCCCTCCAAGCCATAAGAGCAGCCAATAGTGCAGTTCCAAAGTGTAAGCTGCTGCTGGAGTTCATCACAATGTGTCCTGCTGCTTTCTTTGAGCTAGTTCCAGTTTTCGTAAGGCCAAGCAAGAGCCAAATCAGGGAACTGAAACTGCTGACTATTAGCCCTGTGAAACACCTGAGACAACTCCTGATCAAGCAAAATACTGGTTCCAGCATGGGGAAAGGCAGCAGAAGCTGGCCAGAAGAGCAGAAGATAAGTCTAGGGGTGGTGGCATTATGCGTTCAGATGCAAGGAGAGCAGAAATAAGGAGATAGATTGGGCAAAGGTTTCTAGAACTGGACTCAAAGCACGTCCTCCAGATAGGGAAGAGAGGCAGAGGTAAATTAGGAGTTTGATCCTGCTCCTGGTGAGACTAGCAGTTGTGGCACTGACTTCAAGAGCAGCAGGATGGGCTTCAGAGAGGATTGTCCAAGGACACGCACAGGACATAGGAGCTCCAAGCAGAGAAGCTGGACAATAGGGCTCCTAGTTAAAATAGCTTACCAAAGGACATGCAACTGCAGTTATCAGGATTGCACCCATTCATTCAGGGTCCACGTTGTCCTTCACATACAAGAATGACTCTGAGAATTTAATTGCACACCTTGACTACAAAAGATATTGTGACATCAGTGTCAACACGCCTCATGTTGTTTGTTGTTCCTTCAGTGCTGCTCCTTCAGCTATTTTGCACCCATTCCTTGTGAAAAGTAAGTAGCAATGGAGACTACCCAAATATTTTGAGAAGTCTGAGACTTTCTATGCAACTCTAGCTTCAACTACACAATTTCTTTAGGAACTTTACGCTTGTGTCAGTCAGTTTATTAACTGTAACTATTATAATAATGAGCAGAATATTTGCAGAAGGAAAATAGTTTTGACCTGGCATTACAGACATAATGATTAATGTCCATATTTAGTTGTTCATAGTAAACATTTTTCTCTTACTTTCAGAACAAGAAAGCATTTCAACACATGCCAGGATTCATTGTAACATCATTAATCATGATGAATTACCCTAGTATTCGTATGAATGCAAAATATATTTCCTTGGGAATTTCACTGTAGCTTAGCATTAATTTGTATTTACTCTATTACAAACTCCCATGCCCTTTCAATCCTTTTTTTTTACTTCCCCCAGGTTTTCTTGCATAGTCACATACCGTAACATTAAATTTATTTAATATCGCTTTATGTTTGTATTATTTATTTGCTATTCTTTGCCACTTTCACCCACTCAGCTACTCATTCATTCCTATTAGAAATTAACAGGCTATGGCAAAAGCAACTTGTCCTCAGTGAGAGTCATAAATTCAGCACTGTACTTCACTAAGGATACATGACAACAGAACACCACAGTCTCCTCTCTTTTTCCCAGCTTCCTTAATCAAGATTTTCCATCCTCAATCCTGTAAGTGTATGTGGTACTTCTGCACCTAAAGCTCTGTCTCCAGCTGATTCTTACAGTATCCCACACTTCTTAAATTCAAGCACTACAAGTTACCAATCTTAAAAAATTAGATCTTAAAGTGAGGGAGTTGCACAGTCTGGGATGAAACAGTATCTCATTGTCACTGGGAATAGTCACAACAACAAAGTAATTCTCTCTTTCTTCAGTTTTAATAGAAAACCCAGTATAAAAACCCTTGGAATTCACACAAAAGCATGAGCCCTACATAAGTTTATGCTTAAACAAGCTGTCCTGAGGACAACTAGTGAAGTAATCTGGCTGGAAAGACCAAAGAGCAGATTTGTTTGAATTAATGCAAAGAAAGAAAATTTCCACTGCCCCAGAAAAAGAGGACTGCAAATACATCCCAACGATTTGTCCTCTATAATGCTTGACATGAAAAAAAAAAGTTTATTCATAGCAGGCTTAGATAATATACCTCAAAATATTTCCTTGGTACATAGATGTGCATTTTGAACATCTGATTAAGACATTCTTAGCCACAGGCACTGTATATTTTTCTTCATACGTCATCTTTTTTACGCAATTATGTTGCGTGTCGTACATATTTGATGCACGGAATATTTATGTGAGAAGATTCTAGGAGAAACATAGGCTGTGCCACAACAGATGAGGTAGCTTGTCCATCAAGCCCCAACAGCTAGCCTGTGAGGAAAAAATTCCCTATTGGTACAATAGGAAAAAATTATCATCCAAAAAAGGTCAGAACCAGAATTCTGGATCTGAAAACACTCAAATTTTGAGAAAAATAAGACCTATCTCTAAAACACTCATTTGGAACCCTTCTCAAAAGGCTCCAAATTCTCATTACAAGTCCCTCTACTGTACTCCCTTAAATACCAAGAAAGACTGAATACAGATTCAGGAAACTACCTTAAGCTGAGCTTCTTGAAACCCTTAATTAAAACACTGTATTACAAAAATTAAACACAGAGAAGGAAAACATCACAAGGGAAAATTCCACGTTATTGTACAGTTAGTGACATGAATAAAGCCAGGTTATCTGACATTTGTTGCTCTTTATCCCCTACCCAAACCATCTCCATGCACCTTTCTCCATGTGGTTTCTATCAAGGAAGAAACAGCATACAACACAGCTAGTCCAGGCTATGTATGGGCTGTTAAGCATACAAAATGCTCACTATCAAACTAGTGCCTGAATTCTGCCTGCCCATCCCCTTAGTGGTGATGTTGAGTTAACCCTCTCTCCTCCAGATTCTGATTTTCATGAAACTGGTAGGAATTTAGTATGTTTGAAAACCCAGCTCTCTATCTCACGTAGCTGAAATCAGCCAAGAGGGTCTGAAGCAGTTGGGAGGAAAGAAGAGATCGACTAATTACATAAACCTCAGCTCCTCTGGAAACTAAGTACAGATATTGAGGATCAGTGTCAGTTCTGGCTCATGCAGGTTTTGGCTTAACAAGGGTGGGAGAGTTAGAGGCCTTTACCCTCACCTTTTGTCTTCCTAGAACAGTCCCTTGTCTCCCTTGGCATATGACATTGACATGTATCTTTACAGGCTGCCTTGTCTGGCAAGAGTTTCTCTCATCCTGCATATACTAACTATATCACCTAATGGCATCAGATTGCTCCCTGCTATCAAACGGTAAATCTTCAGTTATCCATAAATCTTTGGTTACCACTTATTACACAAAACAGTGAGAAATTACTTAAATTTACCTTATGACTCATTACAGATTAATGCATTGAGCAATCCCTCCTCACTCATGGGATATAAATTCACTCACATACAGTGTTTCATTTTATCTAAACCCATCTCCTACTTCACACACACATTAATATTTATATATGTGAGAGAACCTGTGGCATTCATCTACATACAACTTGTGAAATATCAAGCTGTTGTGAGATACTGTTGCTTGGCTCTGGAATTCACCATTTCTGCTGACAAGGACTATATCACTTACTGCAAGACATGGGAGCAAAGCTGGTAAATAAATCCTAATGGTTTCTCACAGTATCACAGAAGGGTTGAGGTTGGAAGGCAGTTCTGGAGTACACCTAGTCCAACATACCTGCTCAAGCAGGGCCACCTACAGCAGGTTGCCCAGGACCATGTCCAGACTTCTTTTGAATATCTCCAAGGATGGAGATTCCACAACCTCTCTGGTCAACCTATGCCAGTGCTTGGTCACCCTCACACATCACAGTTCTTATGTTCAGATGGCACCTTCTGTGTTTCACTTTGTTCCCACTGTGTGGCTGTGTCCTCTTTGTCTACAAAAACCCTTCAGGTTTTTATAGACATTGATGAGATCCCCCTAAGCCTTCTCTAGGTGGACAGTTCCAGCTCTCCCAGCCTCTTCCTCATAGGAGGGATGCTCCAGTCCCTTCATCATCTCTGTGGCCCTTCAATGGGATCTCTCCAACACTTCCATGTCTCTCTTATCCTGTGGAGCCCAACACACAGCACTCCAGGTGTAGTCTTATCAATGCAGAGTAGAAGGGAAGGATTACCTCCTTCCACCTGCTGGCAGTGCTTTGCCAAATGCAGCCCAGGGTACCATTTATCCCCTTCGCTTCAAGGGCACTTCAGTGGCTTAAGTTCAAGTTGGTGTCCACCAAGACACTGAATAAGACTGGACCCGATATTTTCTCCTGGTGTACACCACCAGACATTGTCCTCCAACTAGACTATGCACCACTGATAACCACCCTCTGGGCCCTACCATTCAGCCAGTTTTCAATGCACCTCTGTCTTTGTCTATTCAGATAAGGGCTATGTGAAACAAGTTTACCCCTATTTTAGGCTGGCAAATGCACTAAGACATGGCAACATAAGCACAATACTGACACTAGCCTTCAGACCTCAGACCTCCAAGGGAAAGTAAGTGGGGAGACTCCCATATCTACTGGAAGAAGACAGAAACAAATAGCCAGTGCTCTCACAGTTGAGTGGTGTTCAGGATACTTCAGACTGTCCAAAGTTAGAAAAAAGCTGACCAATATGAGCTGGACAGAGATGAGAAGAAGCACAAAAATGTAGCAGAAAAATCATAGGGACCCACAAGTAAAAAACTCCCCCAGAATACTGAGATAAGAACAATAAATATCATTTTATGCTTTATTTGGCAGGGGAGAAGGAGGGTTAATAAGTCAGTGTATTTCCTGTGCTATCAAAGTGACAATTTGGATCTTATAGAGTCTGACTAAAGTCAGGTATGTCTAATATGTACTGCACCTAACACACGACCCTAAGAACCTACGCTGTAACCGTAGCACAGGTGTATTTCTGCTCTGGAGGAACATGTATGTGTGGTACCAGGTGTGGGAGGCAGTGACACAAACTCTATAAATGGGTGAAAAAGAGAGAGCCTCTGTGCTGATAATGGGCAAGAGGACTTAAGTCACGCTGTTAATGTTATAATGGGACATGGAGTGGAAACAAAGGGAAAGTATCTTATTCCCTTGACAATTTGTCAATTGAACGAGGATGATTTGTGAGATTTAAAATTGGTCCAGTCTTCAAAGTCCACTGAGGACCTAGCAAGAAACACAGCTTAGATTGTAGGGTTCCTCTCTGGTCAAAACCAACAGAATCAAGGCACATCTCTGCTGTCATCAAACAAGTGAAAGCCAAGATAAAGGCACACACCATACCATTCTGCTAAACTTTGAGCTTCCACATCTCCAAATGAAGGGCATCATGAGGCCCCAGTATGATATCACAATATTGACAGGAGGTGAATGTTCTCACAGCAACAGCTGCCAAAGGGCAAAGTCTTTCTCCTTGAAGATAACATCACCCAAAACAGGCCTGTTTTTTTTAGAATAGAGTAAGAAGCCACCGCATCTGGGTGGATCACACAGCTACTGCATGAGTCAGACCTTGAGATTTACTCAATTATCACTCCATTAAGACAAACTGCCAATGAAGTAAGTGGGAGTTTAACCTGAAAGGGGGAATGGGGAGTGGAACAAGGGAAACATTTACCTCCTGGCCATATAGCTCTTATTTCGATCTTATTATATGGCTAAAAAGTACTTCAGATGATCCTTAAGGCTGAAATGTGCTCTTCTTAACAGCAGTCCATTTCTGTGAATGCAGAAGATTCTGCCAAATTCTGCACATGTATTCATACATGTTTAATTTTACTCAGGAGTATCCCAGAACAACCATGATCAAATTTAAGAAACACATGACGATGATCAGGGTGAAGTCAGCATTTTATATTTGGACCTCTTTTGGCACTGCTTGTTTGGATCTAAAACATAGTTAAAAACTACATCGCTTTAGCCTTTATTTCATTTAAGTAATCTTCTGTTGCAGTTGTACAACAAGTACATCCTTTAAAAGATACAGTTTTGCTTGCACAACAGTGGAGGGCTTTAATTTGCTATGACAGGAAAAACTGACCTTAATGCTCACTTGATCAAAAGTGATTGTATTGTAAAGTTTTAAAGGTCAGGTGAACTAAGGAGCTTCAAATAGTTTCATGGGCAGTTGGCATAATAAATAGTCAATTCGCCATATGATTTCTCCTCTGCAGTTGAAATGATCAGACTGGCAGGATGCTTATAAGCTACACCTCTTCAATAACAGTGTCCAAAACAAGCAAACCCTGCATGGTTTGGTTTGTACTATTCTTGTTTAATCTGGAGCAATCTTGTTTAAAAATGAATTGATCAGTGCCCAGCAAGATTTTCAGATTAAAACCAAAACAAAACATGTTGGGTCAACTTTCCTCCTGATGTCATTTTACTCATTTCAATAAAACAACACCAGGAATGCCTGTGATCTGTGCTAAATACTTGCCAACTAACTCTGATCAATGTACTACTAAGATAATAAAAATAATAACAAAAAAGCAGAGAGTGAAACTGGCCTCTTTCCAACTCCCAGTGAAAGCAAAGACCTGCCATTTGCTTGGAACAGCCAGCATGAATACTAGGAATATGACTGCTAATTCAACAAACCAATTGTTTCCTCGTTTTTGTAGTTTGATGATACAAATAGCCACTTTTATCTTCGGTCAAGAATACATTCCCGTATGTCCATTTGAAAAGCAGTGTGGGCTGGATTGTACTGCCTCTTACCAATTTTGCCATGGTTAACAGTGAAATTATCCTGTATTTACACTGGCAGAAATGTCAGAGAGCAGTAAATCCCTACCTGTAAAGATACACGCTGACAACAGTGGATGTGTAAAAGCTAGTACAAGCATACACCAGTGTGTATGGCAGCTACGCTGCCAGCCTCCTCAGAACCGCTTTTCTGCTTCTCTGCCATCCCACCTAGTGTGAGGAAGAGTGGAGCAATGACTGGGACATTGCAGACCACTCCTGAGATCAAACTCCCAGCTCTACTGTGGACTTTGGGGAAGACCTTTATCTTAGTTCTCATCTTCTGTAAAACACCCCCTAAGAAGTGCTTTGAGAACTACAAAAAGAAGGCCTTGGTATAAGAAGAACTGCCTCAGGAAAAGTATTAATCTGAACAATTTAAACAGCTATGTTCTCAAATAGTCATAGCTGCTTTCAGAGAGGACAAGAACCAGATACACTTGAGTCAGCTGTGATTTGCTTGGAGGAGGAACTAAAAGTGATTCTTCCCTATCTGTTGGCATTTATGAAAGACATGCTGCCATATATAAGAAGGGGAGGAAAAGAAAGAAAATGAAGGACTCATGTCATGACTTGAGATTGACTAGGCTAAAACTGGATATTTTATTTCAATATGATTCAAAGTGGCTCACCCATTATTGAAAAAACAAAAGTCTGTTGCATTGTCTTTCAGGAAACAAGGGAACAGCTGAGGTGCAAGGCATTTGCAGGGATTAGGGACCAGCTGAGAGGAGCTGATGACCTGAGAAACAGTGGAAACCCATTAGCCCTAGTCAGCTACTACTTACAGAAAATTCCCTACACAGAGGTTGCTATCGTATTGCAGTATGGAAGTGAGGAGAACAAAGAAATAAATAAGAAAGCAAGATAGAAGATGAGTTTTGAGGTGATGACACTTCAGTTAGTGTTTACTGAACCACCCCTCTGAATCCTTTGAATGATTTCTCACAGTTCTCTCTGTTTTTCACACAAAAAGTACATAGGCAGGAAAGTAACAGAGGTGAATTTTGAGGTATGTATACATACAGATAAATAAATATACATATGTAAGTATAGGTATGTGTATATATGTTTGTATATATACTTATATATGTGTGTTGGAATATGTATATACTTCTAAGTATATATGCATGTATGTAGGTATCTGAAGTATCAATGGCATACATACTTACCTACACCAATGTCTTCTGAGTAAACAGAAAACAGCATCAAACATCAAATTATGACAAAATTCAAATTCTACAAACAGGCACTGCCACCTTGCCTCATGCCAGCATTTGACACTTACGCTCAATTCTACCCAACCTACATTTTCAAGATTGCTCAGTTTTCACCCCTAGAAAATTTCCAGTGGAGCTGCAGATCCCTCTATAGTGATTAGTTTCCCATGCCAGTGGGCTCTCTTTCTTTAAACACCTTTCAATAACTGCATAGGAACAGTCACAGACCAACAAGAAGATCACAAACTGCAGGCTGACAGCTGCTGTGTGCATAAATGGCTATTTAGTGGTAATTTTTAAAACTGTGTGTCACTCAGACTTCCGAGAAGATCCATACAGCCTTTTTTTCCATTCTTTTTTTTTTCCATCCACTTCAGGCTGCCATTCTTCCATCTGGGAAATCTCACTATAACAAGATGATGCAGTGCTGTAACTGCTCTGGACATATTGTGGGCAGATGGATCAATCCTGCAGACCAAGCAAGGTGCTTATCACAGCCCCAATATTCTTGATCTATTGCACATACTTTGCACTGTTACTCTACACAGGCACAGTGGCCATCTTTATGAGATATGGGACACGTGCTTGACACCTGGAATTTCAAGGTGGATGCTTACCTTCTTCCTTTTGTGACAGTGCAAAGCTTCTGGATGGAAAAAGGTACCTCTGGATATGTGACAGTCATGATTGCAGAAGAGATGTCTTACATGCAGAAACAGTGGCAGATTTTAACTGTTATGTTCCTGTTGAAAATAAACAGATCCTCTTAAAATCTTGTTTAAATCTTAAAAAATATGCCCTATATTTCCCTGTTTTGACTGTTATGTTAGTAGACATACTTTAGTCCTTTTTCCCTGTATCATTTTGCATCTAGTTAGCACTTGAACCATTCCAGTTGTTAACCACCATCACTGTTTCAATACTTTTTACAGTTCTGCAACTGTAGAATTTGTCTATGCAAGGTCTTTGAAGGATGAAAGAAAAAGGATAAGGAAACTCAGAGACTATTTTCTCCCTCCAAAGAGTTAACTATAACTACAAATCTGAAATTTGCAAGCTTTCTTCTGTCCAGTCCAGCAAACACCAGCATCACAAAATCTTTAACAACATTTGGATTCTGAAAAGATTTATTTCTAGACTTAACTTTCAGCAAATAATTACTTGCATTCTTAAATCCAGGGTTAGTTTTGTGTGGAAAGAGGTCTCAGAATGCCAGTACATATGGCCAGGGACATTTTAGCTGATTGAGAAATACATGCTTTTTTCTTTTTTTTTTTCCCCTGGAAACTGATACATTCAATCTCGAACTTTCTGTTCCCAAATTAAAATATTGGAAAAAAAAACTCCTAGAAATGCCTTCTTTATCTCCCTTCTTTGCATCAGAAGTTATTCCAAACTTCTAGCCAGCAATTTTACATGTTCTGTATCAATTTTCCTTTGCTGGTACCTTTCAACAAGTCAGAAAAGCCCACAGAAGGATAGCTGAGCTCAAGGGTATTTGCAGCATTTATTGCAATAGACACCCCCCCCAACGGGATCCCACAAGGGAATGTTTAATCTGGCCAGTAACAACAGGCCAGTTAAACATCAGCTGGAAAGAGCACTTGACAATATCCTGTGGAGAAGCAGTAAAGTACTGACAGGGGCTTACGATCAAATTTTCTCAGCTCTGTTTCCTGTGATTTGCTCATGAGAACTGTTTAGTGTATTACACTATGTATCTCACCAATATTAACTTTTATTTTATGTTTATACTACCACAGTAGTTTGAAAGGTATTTTAAAGATAATTGAGATTTCTCTGAAGGGGTCACTTCACCAAATACAACCTGAAGCTATGGAAGAAGATGAAAACACCTGGGAGAAAGAACTGAAAATGTATGCAACAAATGACATGAAGAGTTCTTGAAGAAGAACAGAAGTCCCTCTGACCGGCAGGTAGAACTTAACTTGAATTTTAATAGACTATCAGGGCTGCAAACTGGATCACAAAGGTCAGCAAACAGAAGGCAGTGTGACAAGAAGCGAGCAAAAGATATTAGGCTGTGTCGCAACAGGGAGCCTGGGCAAGGAGTTGGAAACTTCTGTCCTCCTGCCTGTCCTCCTAATACTGACAAAGTGAATAGAGTTACAAGAGAAAGACTGCTGTGTAAATTAAACCATGGGTTAATTCTTCAAGCCCTCCTCCGATTTTAAAGCAATCCAGTTCCAATGGTTCAAATCTTCATGGATTACCTCAGCCCTATGAGCCTCACGTGCCCATGAGGTCAAAATCAAACTCTATCTTCTTCCCAACTAAAACAAAAAACAACAAACCCCATTGTCATTAACGTATATGACAAGAATGTACAATTTTCTGGGGTAAGTAGCACAATGACATGCTGGCTAAAGTATAGGCTGGCATCACTTTCCTTGACACGCTGTCAACAATGGGTTCACATTACACCTGAGCACAAACGTTACTGTGCAGAACAACAGTGTAATATCAAAAGCTAGATCACATTACTCACACAGACTGAAACAACAGATTTATTGACAGAGTAAGCTGGCTGTGGTAGTGCTGCTACTACCCCTAATCAGGACAGTTACGTTCATGAATCAGAAAGATTTCTGTAACTGTTTTCAACAACTGAGTTTTTCAGTGAATTCTTAGTTCGTAGCAATGAGCTATAGAACTTACACAGTTCTATACTGTGAGATGCCAGCAATTTTAAGGAAGAAACAAAATGGCCCCAACATCTATAAACCAGTAATCAGCAGCCTCCTGCGTACTGGAAAAATATCTAGGAGGGTGTTACTGACACTGATCCAGGACAAGGGCAAAAAAATGCACGCTTAGATATTTCTGTAATGAATGTTCATCTTCCAAACCAGCTTTTAGGAGTCTTGTATTAAAAATGACTGAATAAAGGAAGGAGTTGGAACTATTTTTATTTTAATTTTCCCCTCATTTTAAAAAAGGAAAAACATCTTGAAATGTCTACATCTACAAAAATCCTTATTTCTTTTTCTTCTCTGCTAGGAGAAGTGTTTCTTCAAGCAAAAATAAAACCAACAAGCCAAAGAACCCATAATTTTTTGTTCGTTTTTCAATTCACTGGAATTTGAAATAGAAACATAAAGAAATGTTTAAATAAAAAGTAAATATAAATAAAACTAAACATTTTTAAAACATAAATGTGAGACTGCCTCTAGAAATATAACTTTGCATACAAAGCCTTTGCACATATCTTTGTAAGCAAACCTGGGCTGGCTACTCTACAACATCAAATCAAAAGTGCAAGGCAAAATGCAAGTAAAGCATTTAAAATAAGCATCTAAAGAATATGATCACAGCACTGTTAAAAATATTATAGCTCAAAAAGTAGTCAGAGGAACTGTAGTTTAAGGATTCTGAATTTTGCAGAAATTATGATGAGATGATCATGATGGTCCAAATAGGTTTAACAAGCCTTTGAGTGCATTTGAATTATTACATCTCTTTATTACAAGATTAGATCTAAGAACACCTACTACAATTCTTTAGCTCAGAACTGAGAGTACCAAGCTGAAGAATAAGTTGACTTTTTCGTCTTCACTAGTTGGCTTGTGACTTCTGCATTATATTCTGCTGCATGCTTCCAGTCCTTCACTGGGAGGTTTCTTGAAGGCATTCCCATCACACTTTCACTCCAACAGAAAGGGATTTGAAAACATTATTCAGTGTTCACCATCTGCTTTGAGTCAATGAGGTAGGTATTCTATAAACGAATAGCAGCTAACTGTTTAACTAAAAGCTTGTCCTAAAGCAGACATGCAGAGGCAAATGATCAGGCTAGTCTCCTTTCATTTATCCATTCTCAGGGTTTGTCTCAAACTTTAATACTGCTGTTTAAAGTATCAGAGAAAGTCAGGGAAACTAATACCCCCCCCCAACACATCCCACATCCTATGTGATTGCACTTAATTCTTATTAAGTGCTGGTTTTAACTTTTTTTCACAACTGTATTCATTTTAAGACTTCTTCCAGGTGAAGTGTGTGACATAGAACCTCTCTGACATACCGTGTTTGTCCATATCTTATAGAAGAGCTTTTTTGCTTCTGAACATAACGACATTTTGTCATTTATCCACACATACTAGAAAACGGAAAGGGAAACATGCAACTAATTTCCGGAGGAGACCAGCACTGGATTTAGTTTTTCTGGGTTTATCTGTGAAAAGTTTGTTCTCTTAGAGTTGTTTTTCAGATTACATTGACTCTGAGTCATTTGGAGAAAAAGAAGACTTTGACACCTCTTGTAGCATGAAACAAAAAACCATTATTTCTTGCAAATAACTAGAAAAAGGAGGGGATATGAAGCTGTGAAGACAAACTTAAGGAAGTAGAAGAGAAATAATCCTTTTTTTTTTAACAAATAATTGCTGTTTCCCAGTAACTATGGTTGAGTTTGTAGCAGCCTCCTCCCTTTCTTTCTCACAGTAGATGCCTACAAAACCAGATTAATGGATCTTTTCTTCAAACCAGGTGGTAATGAAATGATGATACAATAATTCCAGCTCTTAGCACAACCTCCAACTTGTAAAATGCTGAGGCATGCCCATAAAACACAGAGAAAAGTAGGTGGACTACTCCTTAATAAGAAGATATTAATGATAACAAAAAATGAGTGGTATTTAACATGAAACTCACAGAGAGAAAAAGCCCTTTGGCTATTTTGTTTTCCAAGTTCATTAGAGATTAGCTTGTTTCTTTTTTTGCTCCTGCCCAACATAACAGTATTCTGCTTTCTGAACAGACTTAGAAGCTTGCATGTGTATTTGGCACCGGTTTGTGGTAAGGTGTAATTTATCTTTCAAATTTTGCTGTGATGACTCTCATCCCTCAGGAAGGGCTGAGAGAGATCATCACTAAGACTCTGCAGAGGTCTTGCAGCAGGTATAAATGACATTTGCACTCATAGAGAAGTACCTTTTTCGTCTGAAGTCCTTGTGTTGGCAGGAACAAGGCATGGTACTGTGGCTGTCCTAGACATGCACTGGGTCTGGCATTCCTCTTCTTTCTTCCACTCACAGACATTCTTCTGCCCTGCTGGAGTAATCCATGCCTCTTCTTGAATAACAAGGGGAAGTACTTTTTTGAGACATCAGTGAATGTGCATGGTTACAGGCCTTGTGTATTTCTTTGTTTACTCTTCATTCACCAGCTCTGTCCACCTTCAGGTGATCAGTTCTGAGAGGCTTTATGAAATGGCAGAAAGACTTGCAAATGTATGGAGACATTCTGCAAATTTTTCCATACACCTTAAATTTTAGTGTCGCTGCTGTCAGTATCCATTGAAGCTTTTTATGGGAGAAAATGCTCGCTGAAAACTTAGCAATAAAACTGGGAAATTATTCCAATTAAAGTTCTTCAGGTTAAAAAAAAAAAAAAAAAAAGACAAAGTATATATGTATATTTCTTTTTTTATGCAGCAAAAATGGCCGCAAAAGCAGCACAGGCTTGTAGATTACACTTGTGCCTGAAGCACAGGTACAAGAGGGATGGTATTTTACTTGTCTGTAGCAGCAGTTTTCATTCCAAAGTCTATACATACTTTGGACGTGTACTACCCTCTCAGTGCAAAGTCTGAGCATCTCCTAGGATTAAATTTGCCTTATGTGCAGAGATTGAGGAGCCTGATGGAGAAGCTGAGCCTTGGGCACTGACTTCACTTCAGTCTGCTGCAATTTGGTGACAAACATGAAATGGAAGCTCTGCCATTGTCTTTGTTCTGCTGTTGGACAAATGCCATTGACATCATGAGAACAGTTTCTGTATCAAACTGCAGTCGCTGTACTCCTCCAGGATTTGCAATGTGAAGACATACCTCTCTGTTGTAGAAAAGTCTGATTCTTATGGTTCCACCATACATCCTAAGACATGACTACAATAGGATGGGTTAAGCTAAAACTGAATTCCTGATCCCTTCAAAAATAATTGTCATACAAACCGCAGCTTTGCTGACTTCATCAGTGCTGCCATATCTGCAAGTGAAAACGAAGGGTAATGCAGCTGTTCATCTCACAAACCGTTGTATATTTTGACAGTGTGGTTTTCCCCTCTTGCTTCCCTCTTTGCTTGGCTCAAACAATGAGTCTGTCCGCTGATGTGCAGAATTAAAACACATTGTTCAGATGCCAGAAACTATCTGCTGCCTTTTATCAGCTCTTTTGCACCCCTCCCTTCTAGCCACCTGCTGACAGTATCAGTAATGATATTTAAAAAAAGAAAACAAAACATTTTAGGTGCAGAGATTCCAGAACTATTCAAATCTGACCCTGTGTAGAACCTTTGCAGGGGTCTCTTTTGCCCTTGGACAAGAGAGCTCCTAGTTCTGAGTCCATGCACCTGAAGTGAGCTGCAGATGCCATCTTCTCCATAGCTTTGGGGACCAAAATCTCTGCTGTTTGCCTTCTGTAATAACACCTCAGCTTCTTATAGAATAGGATTGGTTTTCTCTTTTTGTGTGTGTGTGCATGCAACAGCTGGTTATGCAATCATTTCGGGGAGGGGGCTTGGCAGGCAGACTCCACTGAAATCACACTCATCAGTCTAAAAAACCACTACTCGTGTTTGTTGGTTATGTCTCATCCAACAGTGCTGTGGTATGGATGAGCCTCAGAATTATCGCAGAATGTCAAGTAAATGTCCCCCTTTTTGTGTACACACACAGTTCTCATACCAGGAGTTGCTTATGCCAGTCAAAGAAAAAAAAAGGTGTGTAGGAAGGGGGTGGGTTACATGTATTATTCTGTCTGTCACATCACCTTCGCTGCCTCATTATTTATTTATTTATGCTAAAGCCAACCTGTATTCTATCTCAGGCATGGCAAGTGTTTATATCTTGGGAATTATGCCCACATTTTACATACCTCAGCCTGGGGCTGCTTGCGATTTCTATTACAGTCGCTGGGAGCTGCACATGTCCACCTGAGAGGCAGCATCCCTCAACCTCCTCAGTGCCGTGTCTGCTGGCGAGCAGAAGATGAATATTTTATAGCAGAGAAAAATAACTGGCAGCCGCCCTGCCACACCATAGTAGCCGGCACGGTGCGTGATGTATAGCATGCTGCCTAGCAATGTTGCTAAGCAACGCAGCACCATCCAAGAAAATCCTGCATTAGCTTGTAGTGGCTGGTGGGGTAGGTTAGACGTGACACTTTGCACACAGAGCTATGTAGAGAGAGGTGTGCTTTGCTCAAGACTATTACGGGTGCCTCCAATCACTGATATGTCTCCCCTATTATTCTCCCTGCTCTGATGAACTGCATCACGATGCACCGTGCGCCGCAATAATTTTCTGCTGAAAAAATACCTCCCCCCAACCCCCACGCTTCCTGTTTCTTAATGCTCTTCAAACCTGATTTAGAGAGTAGCTAGTAGTGGAATTTTACAGCTACATCCCATGATGCTCTCGCTCTCAATCCCATGGCCTGGCTCATACCTCAAACTAACCGTAAAGTCAGATCACAATGATGTGACTCACTATTATAACTAAAGATAGATCTTGTCAAAAGCAGTCATGAGCCCTGGATGCTAGAGATTGTTTATTCAGCATTGTGTTTTGGGGCGGGTTCTTTTTTCTCCCTCTCCTGATACCCTAAATTTTCACATTCAGAGGTCTATCTATCCCACGTTAGGGAGTATTTGAGTGAGTAGGCAGGTATGGGCATGCGCTTTTGGTGATCTGGAGGAAACATTAGACTGCACAGTGGTCGAGCTGTGGGTGTAAGTTCATTCTCACACAGGTCCCAGGTCAGAGCTTCACAGTAGCACAGTCTGGGGACCCCCAAACGCCATGGGGGCATGGGGCAGGACACTCACAGGAAGGAGGTAGAAATATTTTTAAGAGGGTTTTCTCCTAAGCCTAAAAATATATATTTTTTTAAAAATGTTTACATGCCAGGTGTTTCCAAGTGTGAGCATTCCTCTGAGCATTTAATAATGCACATTCTGCACAGAATAAAGCAACACTGGTGCAGGAGACAAAAAGAAGCACCCTAGACACCAACCAAGATAAGAAGGGCTCTCTCTCCAAGATCAGCAGCTCCTGCTAAGGCCACAGAATGGCTCAGCATTGGACAGGAGCAGGGAAATGGCAGAACAGACATGACCTGCTCTGTTGTTAGCCACCCTGACCTCCCTCTGTGGCACTGACAATGACCAGGCAACAGGGAATTACAGGCTCTGGTGAAGCTCCATGGGTGTAACATCTCCACAGGGCAAAACCACATGGGAACTGGGAGATACTGTCTTGGAGGAAAAGCAGCTCCTGCAGGTGCAAAGTGATCTGGATTCCCACACACCCCCGCCCCCCCAGCCTCAGCCATCCAAGCACAGAGAAAGGAGGACTGAATCTTATTACTCTATAAACATAGATACGGAAACTGGCAGGTGAGGGAGCTGGAGATAGTTCTTTGGACATACTGGATCCATTTCAGCTCTGTATAATTCCACTAGTGTCAAAGGCATTACATCAGGGACAAAACCAACTCATTATTTTTAACCTGGCCATTTCCTTTTGTGCCCTTCATTCAGGAAACCCATATGCAAGTGCATGATTTTAGTCATGTGAATATTTTCACTGGAGGCAGTGTGACTGCTCATGTACTTAGAGTTAAATGCATGCATATATACACACAGGACTGGAGTCTAAAACAGCACTGGAAGAAAAGGAGAAAGAAAAGTAGTGTAGGAATAGAATCATAGAATGGTTTTGGTTGGAATAGGTTCAGGAATACCTGAACAATAGTGTATACCATGGGGGTTTGTGAAGTGTCTCTCCACTTGGGCAGCAGTAATATTTCTGGCTATGTTTCCCCATTTAAGCTTGACAGTTCCTCTGAGACCAGCAGGATCTTTAGAAAAGCATTTTAAGGTATGACTGCTGTAAAGGGAGAAAGTGGGGGTGTTGAGAAGAACAAAATACCCAAAATGCTCCTAAATATTAAACAAAAAACTAAAACCAAAACAAAACAAAAACAAATAAAAAAAAAAAAAAGAGGAAAAAAAAAAACCAAAACAAACAAAAAAACAACCCAAAGAAGCCAGTTATGCAAATGTCCTTTGGGACTGCAATCTATGTCTGTGACTTTCATAACCTTGTCCTAATTTTCTCTCCTGCACTTGCAGGGAACACCCTAGGGGTCTTTATAGGATGCCTCAACATAACATGATTTTCTGCACTGCTTCTGACTTCACATTTCTGCCGTTCCTCAAAAACCGTGACTTCCAAACACCAAGAATTATGATCTCTAACCAGTGCCTCATGTCAGCAATGCTCTACAGAAATCTTCTGAACAGCAGCTCTTCTATATTTATATCTTGCAGCAATGTAGAACAGAGGAAAACATCAACCAAAGAAATTTGATGAATTCAGTGTTACACTCAGACTATTTTAAAAATCCCTGTTTGCAATAGCACTGCTTTCACAACTTTACAAAAACCTTTTTCAACATCCGGCTGCAAAATCAAATGTAACGCCAAATCTTGTCCTATCAGGTTGAAGCCTTCAGCATGTGATTCGAACAAGGGTGACTCTCACAGATGCCATACCACATGATAAGTGATTCAATGAAGCTCTTGAAATCAGCAGTTACTCTGGTTTGCAGCAGAGTAAATGAGAACAGGTTTGCCATAATAAATGAATCCATAAAGAAGATGCTCACATAGATTGTGAAACAGGTAAACACGTGTCAGAAGAGTTGCTGAATTAATTTATCATTACTATGGGGTAAGAACTACTAGAAATAGCTATGTCTATGACTTCTAGAATAGTCTTCAACCTCTCATACTAATCCAAATGAGGGAAAACATCTTTATTTTTTCAAGTGCCATGCTCACCAAGCTTCTCCTTCTTGCATGTGGACTGTTTAAATTCACTAGGAAAACAACCAGCTTAGTTTTGTCCCAAATTTCTGTTTCAGCTTTATGTATTTGCCATTCAAACAAGATAGGCAAATCCATGAAATTCATTTCACAGAACACTGAACAAACGGAATGTGGAATAATGTTCTTCAGTTTATGACATATGATCAAATGTAAGTTTGCTACAAGGAAAGAGGAGATGTGCAACAGCCTTGAAATGGATAAAAGCCTTGCCACTATAACTATAGTTAATATGTGCAGAAAGTTATAATATTAGTATTGGCTTCCCTCTTGTGGTAACAAGTAAGTTGTAGCCCTAATATGTAACCAGAATCTGCTGAGGCATCTGTCTAACACAAAATGCTGCAATATGCTCATTGGGCAAGATACTCACATTAATGCAAAAGACAGATTCATTTCAGTTAGAGGCAGATACGAAGATCTACATGTGGTGAACTGATGGCAGGCTGGGGTCTCAGCTCTGCAGAAATACCTCTGACTTAAGTATTTTTGAGGTCTACTGTGCTATGAACCAGACAGGTATTGGCTCAAGTTTAAACTGAAGAAAGAGAGGTCTTCCACCTGAAAGGGCACTTTCAGTCCTGGATGAAAAGCTGGTTCATGTTCCAAATCTGTTCAGTCAATGATCTCGGCTGATTCTGCCACATCAGTGGACACTTCTGTGACAGACCTGAAGAACATGGACCAGCACCTCTAGTTTACCATGTATGCTAACATTCTGACTTCAGAGGTGAGTCTATGTTAACATCTCATTTTCCACAGCAGTGCTGGAGCAGGCATGATGAACGTCCTTTTTGTTATTTTCTCCATAGCCACTCACACATTACCACAGTCTGACTGACATTTGTGAATTGACAGTATTTTTTTTTTAACGACAGCATGTGTGAGAAGGTATCATTGCTATTAACGAAGTGTGCTGCATCAACACCATTTAAAACTGTTCACAAAAGGATGTTGGTCTCATTCTTGCTTTTTTACAGATAGGGGAACTGAGGCACAGAATAATTAGAAGCCCATCAGCAGGCCCAAAGCAGAGCTGAAAATAGAACCCAAATCTCCCTAGTCTCAGTGCAGTGTTCTAACTGCTCCTCTGCCATTGTGTGAAATGATAAAGCTCAGTTATTAGTACTACCTACACCAAAGCATGTCTATTATTCACGTTTTCCCAAAACAGTTCTTTTTACCCTTGATATTTCCTGGACAACATCTAAAACAGCCAAATGTCCAAGTGAGCCCACATCACTTTTTCTAGCATAAAGCCTTGCAGATCAGCAATTATTTCACCAACCTATAAAAATCATGCCATAGCTTACCCTTAAATTATTTTTTCAAGCTTTCTAGGTTATCTATAGTGTAGATTTTTTTAAGTCTACACTTAAAAAGTGTAGATATTTTGCCAAGGAAGCTACAAACACCTACTTAAGTTTTTCTCCCCCTTTTATAACAGATTACTATGGTAGCATGGAAAATAAACTAGGACACCGTGAGCACCCCAGAAGTATCACAATATCACAACACTTATTCATTTGATTGTGTGAGAATGCTAGATTTAAACCTCCTTGGAGGACAAGAAAACATAGGCATAGGTGCTTGGTTTTGCAAATAGAAGCATATTCTGATGCCAAGGTCAGTGAGTTCAGTTGCCTAACTCAATTAGTACTGCTCCTGCTCCTACTTTGAACAAGCCTAACCATTTTTGTGGTTTTACAATCATTCTTCCCTTTTGGGGGTATGTTTACTGTCCCTTAACATTGAACATTAAATGGAAAACTCTTTTATTAATGGGAAAAAGAGACAGGCCCTCCCAGGCAACAAGATTTTAGTGGGTGGGTCATTGTGTGAAAAGGCTTAGTCCCCAGGGAGTCAGCATGACAGAACACTTGAACTTACCTGCCAGAGCGGAACTGCTTATGGAGCAGAGGTATGGAAAACAACCAGGTGAATTAGATTCAGCAAGAGTACCAGCTGTTCCTGTGGAAGATAAAGGGCAGTCCCCGTGAGACTGGAAAAAAAAAAAAAAAAACCAAAACAAAAAACCAAACAAACAACTTTCCCTCAGCAGCTGCAGGAACAAAAACACAGTAGCAATGGGGAGGTAAGTTTGGTCATAACTTTTCTGTGTGACATTCTCTAGGCTCAACTCGAGACCAGGAGAGGAAAACTCCTCCACTTCTTGTAAATAGCATAAACTTTCTACAGAGGAACTTGTCGGAAACTTGTTTGAAGCTACACCCTGGCTCCTCTGGGACTCTCCCATGCTGAATCCCAGGCTCAGCCAAAGGGAAACAGCCGGGTGCAATTACTGACTAGCAGGTGTACAACAGCATTCAAAACAGGCCAAAAGCTCATGTTTCAGGCGAGTTGCAAGGTAAGGGAGGAAAGTATTCAATGTTTTCAGCATTGCTTAAAATTTTTGGGTCACTAGTACAGTTACCAGAGGTATTTATAAGCAGTGGTTTTTGGTTTGATTTTTTTTTTAATAGAGCTGACCACAATCTGATAAGAGAGTAAGTTTGGCATGTTTTGTGGCACTGACTTGATATGCATCATCACTGTGAGGACCCCTGATGTCTTGTTACAAACCTCATATCCCTTTTACTTCTACATGCTACAAATTATCTGTGGAATCCTCTAAGTCTTGCTACAAGTTCTATGGCATCTGCTGCAGTTGGGCCCTCATCAAAACACATCCCCCACTATCACAGTTGAAGGATCATCACATTCTTTCTAGAGACATAAAAGTGCTGATTACAGAGAACTCTGCAGCTGTTATGCCTGAGAGAAGTCCATTTATCTTCAATATAAGCATGAGAATGCATCTAAAAGTACCTAAACTCAAACCAGTTCTTTTTAAAATTTCTCAATAAAAGGAAAAGAAAATGTTTTGTGTGGTTTCAGTTGTAGTCTGTCTCAACAGGAGAAAAATATGACATTTATAATATCACCACATTTATTAAGAAAGAGTGTTTTAATGTTACAATCCTTCAAACACTGAAGTGGCAGGCCCCCAAATAAATATCCTTTCAGGTGTTTGCCATGGAAGAACTTGTAAATGTTCAAATGCTCATTAGGTGACCAAATTGAAACCAGAGACAGAGGTTAATGTCAAATAATTAGTGACTGGCAGTATGAGGAGTTTAATTGCTTTCTAGAAGAAAAGTAACTCCTAAAAACACCCATACAATGACGATGGAGGAATCCATTATTATAACAGGAATCTAAACACAAGAACAGGCTTTATTAGGATTTAAACTCTCCCTGCAGTATAAGGCATAAAACTACAAGCTGTTTAATACCTGTGGGATTTTAATTGCCTAAAATTAACCTTTGAGAGGCGCTCTGATTTTAATTCCTGAAAGCGCTACCAGGATTTGACTCAATCCCTAGTTCATTAAAGTACCCTCGGCATTCAGTGGTTTGACTGGCCTCAATAAGCCAGATTCCCTGTGCATTAAAATGCTACAAGATCACAGAGTACTTCAGAATTACACTAACAAAATTTTGGATATGGAACCCCACTTCAGATTAATCCATTCTCTGTATCATTCCAAAATTTCAGTGCGTGCACATTATCACAAATAAAAAATAGATAACTTTGATGTTTTGCTAAAGAAAACCATTTTTTCTATATTTTAAATATGCTGTTCTTAGTACTGTAGTTATAAAAGTTATTGAAAAGAATGGTGTTCTGCCAGGGTTAAACTGATCATGGACTATACTTGTGCCTTTGAATGCCACCACAGCACATGCAGCCAGAGGTAGAAGAGGGAACTGAATTCCGATATCCAGAATAAAGCTTGTTGGTGAGAGTGTCTTATTTCTGCTGGAATGGTAAACTGTATCTCCTAAAGAGCTTTACCCTAGTTCTCTGGGTTTTGAGGTAGCTGAAGCCATCACTTCACTTTCAATTTGTGGCAACAGCAACATCTAGTGTTTAAAGTCGTCCCTGCTTTTCACTAATGCCATGCTTTGTATTTCAATAGCTGCGCCCAACTGATCTACTCACACCCCGGTAAATAATTACTTAAACTTGGTAACCGCTCTGTAAAGCAGGCAGGCGTTTTATCTTCTCCCACAAAAAAAAAAAAGAGAGAAGAATTGGGAGAGAAAGAGTTTAACTATTCAAGATAGCTCTTTAGTGGGAAGGATCTTACTTGCTCAAGGTCACATAGCCTGCCAAAGTCAAGCTGCCTACCGTATGCTTTCCCTGGAATATTATGTCTTTGCCCCAGGAGACGTTTGGATCTAGTTTACCTGAAGGGAGGAAATAGCTCATTGCATTTCAGAGGTAGTTTCACTGTGTTAGAGGGCAGCAGAAATGTCTGTGTGGAAATAGCACAGCTGACACACTTTCCATTGAAAGTGTCACTAGTGGTGTCCCTCAGGGCTCAGTGTTAAGGCCAGTGTTGTTTAATATCTTCATTGATAATCTGGATGAGGGGATCAAGTGCATCCTCAGTAAGTTTGCGAACACCAAGTTGGGCAGGAATGTTGATATGCTGGAGGACACAAAGGCTCTGTAGAAGGATCTGGACAGGCTGCATCAATGTGCTGTGGTGAGTGATCTGAGGCTCAACAGGGCAAACTGCCAGGTCCTGTACTTGGGCCACAGCAACCCCATGCAACACTCCAGGCTTGAGGAAGAGTGGCTGGAAAACTGCTGGGTGGAAAAGGACCTGGGGGTGGGGATTGATAGAGCTGAACACGAGCCAGCTTGTGCCCAGGTAGGCAAGAAGGCCAACGGCATCCTGGCCTGTATCAGCTATAGTGTGGCCAGCAGGGCCAGGGCAGTGATTGTCCCCATGTACTGGGCACTGGTGAGGCTGCACCTCAAATCCTGTGTTCGGTTCTGGGCCCCTCACTACAAGACACTGAGGTGCTGGAGCAGGTCCAGAAAAGAGCAATGAAGCTGGTAAAGGGTCCGGAGATCAAGTCTGAGAAGGAACACCTGAGGGAACTGGGTGTGTTTAGTCTGGAGAAGATTCAGGGGGAACCTTATCATTTTCTATAACTACCTGAAGAGAGTATGGAGTGCAATGGGTGTCGATCTCTTCTCCCTAGTAACAAGTGATAGGACAAGAGGTAACAGGCTCAAACTGCACCCGGGTAGGTTTAGACTGGATATTAGGAGAAAATTCTTCACAGACTGTGCTCAGGCATTGGAACAGACTGCCCAGGAAAAGTGCAGGAATCACTGTGCCTGGAAGTGTTCACAAACCATGTAGGTGAGGCCCACAGTGACATGGTTTAGTGGTGGACTTGGCAGTCCTGGGTAATGGTTGATCTTAAAGATGTTTTCCAACCTAACTGATTCTGCGATTCTATGAAGAACTCACGGGACACTCTCTCCTGGAGCATCTGAACAGACGGATGTGCATGGGTGTGAGAGTTACAGGACCCTTACAGTAATGAGACAGGGAAGTGGGCCACTGCAGCCTGCAAGGCCCTTAAGATCGCCGCAGACCTCTCTTCCCATCCCAGAGCCCCTTCACCTGTAAAGCCATAGTCACAGGCATGGCCAGCTGAGGGGCTGGGTGTAAATGCTCGTGCAGGACAGCAACAGACCGGACTGCACTCTAGGGGACCCACTGCCCTGGTCAGTCTAGTTCCCGCACACACATCCCGCACCACCAGGCCCTGCCTGAGGACAGCCACCTTCATTACCAGGGTGTGAGAAGGGGCAGCGAGGGGAACGTTTCAACTGGAGCTCGGATAGTGCTGGGGAGAGGATCAGCTCACAGCGGGGTCGCGGGCCGGCCGTGAGGCGATGGTGGGCCCTGCCCGCCCTCGGGAACTACAGCTCCCGGCAGGCACTGTCGAAGAGGACGCCGGGTAGAGAGCGGCTGCGGCGCTGGTCGCCGCTGCGCATGCTCAGTGCCCGGCCGCGGGGGCCGGGTACGGCGGTGACCCTGAGCGGCGGTGGGGAAGATGGCGGCGGTAGCGGGGCTCTCCTTGAAGGTGAAGTTGGGGGGCGGCGATGGTCCTGCCATGGTCTGGAGGGACAGGGGCAGGAATGGAAGCGTATTCGTTTCCATACCCGTTTCCCAGCCCGGTCCCTCCGTCCGTTTTGTGCCCTGCAGGTGCGGCAACTGAGCACTTCGGCGGCGAGGCCGGTCTCCAAGCTGGTCAAGGTGAGGGGAGCAGGAGGGTGACCGGTGGGGCCGCCGGTGTGGCGAGGGGCGAGCAGCAACCAGGTCCCCGTCTCGGGGCTGTTCTCAGCGCCCACTCGGTCTCTCGCCCTCAGCCCCCCATCCAGGTGTACGGGCTGGAAGGGCGCTATGCCACCGCGCTGTACTCCGCCGCAGCCAAGCAGAAGAAGCTCGAGCAGGTGGAGAAGGAGCTGAGCCGAGTGTGGGTAAGGGATTCTACAGCTTGTGTTTCCTGAAGCTCACTCGTGGGGTGAGGGGGTAGCGGGGCTGCTGCTTGTTAGGAGGGAGGTGGACTCGACTCTTGGGTCTTGAGACTCCCACTCGGAGCTGACCAGGCTTGTGTGCTGCCTTCAGTGCACACCTACTGTTAAAGTGCTTGGAAGAGATGAAGGAGGAGCAGCAGCTCTAAGAAAAAAAGCTGCTATGAATGGCCTACACTTGGAGCTGTTGCTTCACTTCCCATCAGCTTCAGACCTCTCTATTCTTCCTCTAGGAATGACTGTGTTTCTTGCTTTGAGTAGTCCAGTTGGGCCTTGTAATGCCTGGAAACTTCTGGCCTTTATTACATTGTTTGTGTATCCTTGTGTATCTTATTAGACCCTTTTGAAGGACCCTAAGCTATCCAGTGTTGTTATGAACCCTCACACCAAGAGCGCAGTTAAACAGAAAGCTGTGAATGATGCTTTAGCAAAAGAGAAGATGTCCCCTATTACTGTCAACCTGATGAGTGAGTAACCATTTGACTTTAGAAAAACATGTAAGGCTACTTGTTATTACTGTTAGCTAACCAAAACTGCTTCTAGTGGGTGCTTTAAACCCTTCCAATGCATCTGCCTCTTCCAGATTTGCTGGCTGAAAATGGTCGCTTGCGTTACACACCAGACATTGTCTATGCATTTGGGAAGATCATGAGTGCATACCGAGGAGAAGTGGTATGCACAGTCACCACTGCGCAGGTTAGTTAGGAACCTCCAGATGAAGCTCTTGTGATCATGGAGAGAGGTGTACTCTGCAAGCCTGCAGCCAGACTGGAGCTCGCTATCAAGTCCTAAGTCACTCCCAGTGCTTTACATGAAATCTTGTTTCTTCTCAAGCCCATGGTCTCAATTGCTAGAAGCAGCAAAATTAATCTTGTACAACCTGAGTGCTGCTGTGAGGCATATCAAGATCTTCCATCAAGTCTGTACTTCGGCAGGTACAGATTCCTGATGCCCTTTGAAAATGTCAGCACAAGCAACATGTTTATGAAGTTAAGGGGACACAAAATGACTGCTGTGTTTCTGTGCTGTCCTTCAGTTTTTACCATTCAAGAAGGCTGCTTAATTTCCCTGCCTGGGGCATATGTCTGCCTTTAGAAGAATCTGAAGAGAAAATCTGGGTTCTCATTATGTCACTTGGATATTTGCTAGTCCTTCATTTTCCTTGTCTTCTGTTCGTATCTTTCAGCCCTTGGATGATGCCAGCCTTACTGAGCTGAAAAGTGCTCTGAATGGATTCTTGGCTAAGGGAGAGGTCTTGAAGCTGGAGACCAAGGTCTGTATTTTTGATCTGTAAATAAATCTCAGCAGGTTTGTGTTAAGCTGGGGTTCATCTCCCTGATCTTGAATAATAATTCCACTGAATCCAGTTGCTGTATTGCATAATCTGTACTTTCCTGATTATGCTTTAGTTACTAAAATCTTAACTTTGGAATACAGTGACTGCAAAGTTATTTTAAGGCTCTTTTAAAAGCTTTCTTTTTTTTTCATCAGTGTAAAAATTGCATGCTGAGCTCACAGAGTTTTGCTAATTGAAGAGAAATTGTATGTTTCTCCTTTAGACTGACCCAGCCATCCTTGGTGGCATGATTGTCAACGTTGGGGAGAAGTATGTGGACATGTCAACAAGGTCAAAGATCCAGAAACTCACCAGAATCATGAGGGAGACTGCCTAGCACACTCTCCTTGTCACTCACAGTGAAACCTGTCGGATGGAAACAATAAACTTACTTCTTCTTGAATAGACGTGTGAAGTATTTTGATTCAGGAACCAGCACTGAGGGAGAGAGGTGAAGCTGCAGTGAGTTTCGCTTGGTTCTCACCGAACTTTTCGTAACCCAGCTTGAAAATGTAGCTTGCCCTGACTGCAGGTGGACATTGCTCTGAAGGAAATGGAGAGTAACAGTGTAGGAGCTGATAAATGGGGTCACTGCTGCGGTGCCAGTCACCAGAGAAGGCTTTTGCTCAGGATACTGCCAGACTAGCAGAGCAGCAGTCTTGCTGCACAAGCTCATTTCAGTGGTGGTACTGGAGCCTCTTCAGCAGCCACGTTTAATTCTGTTGTTAGAAAATTTTTGATTAAAAGCAAGTATCCCTGCTGGGGAGGGATGTTTGAGCCCTGGGCTTCTGCTGAAACTTCACAGTGGAAGTACATTGCCCATGTGGCCAGCCTGGGGTTGCTGGCTGTATATACTGCCCAGAGGGGTAAAGTCCACCCTCAGCTTCTGAGCTGGGAGTGGGAAGATCCAAGGCACAATGAAGTGCTGGTTCTGGAGGCAGTGGGAGTGGCAGGGTGGGGTTGTGCTGGGGAAGGTGAGGGAATGCTAAAGCTCCATTGGTCAGTGAGAAGAGCAGGGGCACTTGGGACCCCTGGGAAGTTGAGAGACAGGGCAGAGGGGCAGGTGGAGTGGACCATGGAGTAGTGCAAGGCCCAAAGTTGTAGCTAGCACCCTGTTTTCCACTCCTGTAGCAGCAGTGGGGTGCATAGAGCTGTACCTGGGGCAATGCAGCTTTCCAGAACTCAGCACCGTGCAGCAGAGATGCCGGCCCAGGTCTGGATGATGCAGCCCCAAAGAGCTGCAAGCTGCCTGACCTATCCCACCTCATCTCCCCTACAGCAGCTGTGATTTGCCAGCTGAGCTTTGGCTACAGCACTGTCCTGTTGTGCCAACCTAGCCAAAAAACTGCTGTGAAAGCAAGCACATTTTCAAGGCACAGGTGTGGCAGGGGCCGAGCTAGACACAGGCATCCACTGCTTAACAGGACACCGAGGGTATTGCCATCAGGGCAGCTGGCCAAATCCAGCAATTAACAAAAATTAGGGGGAAGATCAGTGTAGGACTTCCTATGTTCTCAGCAGCAGAGCCACAAGCATAAAAATTGCTGCTGGCATGCCAGGGCACAGAGCAGGGCTTCTGTAAAGTGCTGATACCACAAAGTAATGGCACCTGGCCAGTAAAGCAAGTGCCTTAAATTGTTTGGGGGGGGGGGGGGGCTAGCTTTTCAATTATCTTATTATTTAATTTTTATATTTTTTATTATATATATTTTATTATTTTAATATTATGCTGTAGTTTCCCTGAAATAATAACTTACTTTGCTTACATCTGTGTAGTTCTTTTGTCAAAGATACTCACCTGAAGATCTCCTTCACGTGTCTGACCCCATATCACCACTCTTCTGTACCTCTCAAGAACATAACAGCACACACTTCAACTTGAAAAGAAAAGCAGGATTTATTCTTGCATAATTTCACTCACACAACTACAGTCTCATCCGAGTCAAACAAATTGCACAGCCTAAAATCACATCGTCAGTTTTCACCTTGGTGGCTGCAGTCTTGGAAGCAGCACAATTCCTTAAGCAGGTGAACACATTTTAAGAGCTTTTGCTTAAAAGGACCATGTCTGATAATAGAATTATTTAACTAAGTGTGGCTGAGGAAACGTGACACTTGCAGCAATCAAAGTACAATTGGAAATGTCTTGCTAGAAACAGTGCTGTCTGATTCATAATTATTCATTACACTTATTACAAATGCTTTGAAAACCAAAAGAAGACAACTTCACAGGTTGAATGTTTTACTGTAGAACAGTTACATGTGACAGAAATGAACAATGCAAATTAATTCCATTTTCTCTGAGGGAAAAAAAAAAAAAAGAAGTACCTTTTTCTCCTGTTTGGCCAGATCCTATAATGTCATCATGATTTTTTGGATCATATGAATGCTACAGACCTCAAGGCCTGGGCACTCCAAAAGCAGCCCATCCCCACGGTGAGCACGGTGGTGAAAACCTAGGAGAGCCTGAAAGATGTGGTGAGATAGGAAAGGAAGGACTGAGAGCAGGAGCAGCGAGCTGGCCAAGCACTGGGACCAGCACTATGACCCCACACCTAACCTTCCCTCTTCCTCTTGGCAAGAGCAGTTTACACCATGGGGCCGTTCTCATTGAGCAGGCACCACAGCTGGGAGGGATTTACCTTTCAATTCACCACCCAATGGACATCAACCCACATTTTCGGGGGGCAGGGAGCAGCGATCTCACTGCTCACCAAGCTCTTTTTATCTCTGCCCCTATTTCCCCTCTTTGTCCCTTACTCCCCTGCATGCCAGTCCTCTCTTTCTACATGTGCTCCCTGCAAGTCTGACATGGGGCTTGGAGAAGGCACCAGCTCCCTTCACTCACACAACACTTGAACATCCCAGAACCAAGTGCTAAGTCCAGGGTTAGTGACACTTTGCAGGTTTATAAGCAGCACAAGGAATTCATCTACGGTTGCAGCAGAGCCTTTGACAACTACATGAAGCAACTAGGCTAGTTTAACATATTCTTACTGCACTTCTTCATTCTCTTAAATTAGGTCCTAAATATATCCTCCTATGTACAGAAAAATAATTTCCCAAGGACAGTCCTTATTTTAAAATATTTAAATGAACAAAAAACCTGGGTTCCTATAAACTCTTTTCTGTTAGATTTACTCAGTATTTGACAATGACAACATAGCTGTGTTTTTATAGTATATATACAAATAATCACATATATATAAGCATGTACCTAACTATAGATACATCAATATGCACATAGGACAAGAGTGTTGGGGCTAAACAAACACCAGGATACATGTGGTATGTACATATAAAGCACGCCCCTCAAAGCTAAGGTGATATAACCTGATTCCCAGCTTTTTCTGTGTTTCAAGAGTTCCGACTGCTGGATTTGAATACACTGAAGTATCACAGTGGCAAGCAGAGCAGTATGAAACATGATACTGTTGTTGCAGTAGAAGTTTGGACTTGTCACGTCTTAGTTTTGAAAATGTATTTAATAATATTACAAAAACTGCGTTATCCACAATGTCCCCCCCCCAGCCCTACTCTCATGTAACAAAAAGTGATTTCTTTTTAAAGGGTAAAAAAATCACAAAATGAACATTTAAAAAGTCCCCTCATAAAAACTCATGTAGAGAAAATACACAACAATTTAGCGCATCTAGAAAAGAGCTCAGGAATTTATCAGTTATTTGGCTTGGTGTCAGCTCGGTGACATGCTCTGTCTTTCAAGGTGCCCAAGTCAACTCACCAGCTGCACGCAACCTCTCAGGGCTGTACAGTCTGGCTTTCTACCAGCACCATACTTGTCAAGGTACTTGGTATTTCCGAGGCCAAGTTCAGCCTTAGTGGCTTTTTGTTTTACAGCGCTTCCCAATGGGTCACAATCTGTAAGTACAATTTGCCCAGTAAATACAGTTCTGGTGAGTTTAGTGGCTAAAAACTTTCAGAAAGATAAGGAAGAAAACAGCTGTGAGGACTGTGAACTACTTATGCATTTTACCTTGATCTTGGCATTTTTGCTTGACGCTCTATTTCAGTTTTGAAACCCTTACAGTGCTTGAATCAAGTTCATAATGTAGATTCTACTTTATCCAAGCCTTCTGAATTCCCCCATGCATTCCCACCGAAGCACATAGGCACCCATCTGTCTTTGTGTTGCCTGTGCACTAAATTGGGGCACAGATTAAAGTCAAACATCTGCTGAAGTGCATGTTGAGCCAGGGGCTGCACCAGAGGTGGCAGCTACCAGATGAACTGAGGGAGAAGCCTGGAAAAAAGTCCCTAAACCAGCACCATTCCACACAGCTGAGCTCTGGGAGTTGAGGTTTAAGAGAAGAGTGATGCTTTGCAAAGGACTTAATTAATTACAGGACAGAAGTGTCCATTTACTCACAAGACATACACAGAAGACAAACCTAGAGGGAACGCAGCAGAACACAGCAGTGAGATGAGGTGAGATGTGTTTTCGTCACCCACTGTGCTCACTTGTGCAACACAGCTGGTGTTTGGCTTGAAGAGAGGTGACAGCTCAGCAGGTGGAGAAAATCATGTCTGGGAGGAGACCTGGGTGATCTCAAACATGAGCCTCAACCCTAATGGCAATGAATCATAGCTATGCTCTCAGCTCACAGCCTGGCACGGCAGGGAAGGACAGCAGGGGTGTGTGCTCAGGTGGCAGGCTGGACCATGGAAAAGGGGGAAGCTGAAGCTGCCATGAACAAAATGACTTCCAGCTGCACCTATGGAAAATGAGCTCAGGTGGTTTTCCTGATTGGCATCTCTTAAAGGGCTGCCTCTTGTCCACGGGGACAAAAAGCTCTCAAGGTGGATTAACAAGATCAGGCTGATTCTTTGAGCAATCACAGCAGTGATGGAGATGATACATGAGAAAGGATAGACATCTGCCCTGCTGATGTATAACAGCATTGCTGGCAACTACCTCATATGATTGTATGCTGCAAGGACAAGTCCTTTGAGAGACAGAAAACTGGCACATTGATGGTGATGCAGCTAGTTCTCCCGAATGGAAAGGGCATGGACCCATGCACCTCTGGATGGTTCCTGAGAGCTGCCTGGGTGGCACCAGGACAGCAGTGTGAAGTCCTTGTGAAAATATCTTGAAACAATGCAGTGTCAAAGCACTTCAGACCTATACCTCGGAAGGGAATTCCTGGAAAGAGGTGTACAAGCATGTTACAGACACTGAAAAGCTCTACTTGCATAAGAAAGTGCATCCAAACTCCTGCATAGATACAGAGCTGCACAAAATCCAGTGTGGCTCTCCCAAGCTGAGGACAAATGTAGGGTTTGTTATTAATAACTGTTGTTATATTACGGATGTTTGGGATCCTGGATAATAGAAGTTCTGCTGTGAGACTGTGGGTCCCATCCTAAACTATCTATCCCCACCACCCCCCCAAAAAAAAAGGAAAACAAAGAGACTCTTTCCTTTTTCTTCAGTATCCTGTCCTGTCCACAGCCACAGCATTGACATCCTGCCTGTTCCCAGCTATCAGCATCTTTCACAAGTCATTTGAATAATTTCCAAAAGCGGTGTTGTTCCCCTCCAGTTTCTGACCCATTAACTCGGTCCTATTACAAGACTTAAAACCAGGGAAGCACCATGGAGAAATGCTATTCTCCTTGTTAAAATTAATGAACCTAATGGAATAAAACAGCTTTACAAGCTCTGTATTGTAGTGAGGATGCTCATCTACATGAATCTGCTCTTTCAATCCAAAATGCAATCCAAGCATTATCTGGGCTCTGATTTTGTTGTTACAGTTATTTTGCATTACGCTAGGAAAAGTTTACACACATCTTGATGGGGCTGGAGAAGGAACCTGTGAGCTGAGGTGTGTTCTTTTAGGAAGATACTCAGAGATATCAATAACTAGCATCTGAAAAATAGCGTCTACATGCAGGTGTTAAATACTGTTAGCACTGACTAGCAGAGTTTGGCCTGACTGCCAGCGTGCAGCACTCATAAGAGGATGGCTCAACCTTCATACGTTGTGGTAATGCCAGCTGGCTTTCTAAAGACAGCGATACCTTATTTCCTAGGTATTGCTGTGTGCCTCTCCCTTCCTCAATACAGGTGGTATTTAAACAAGCCTATGAGAAACTGCAATTTGCTCTACAAAAACACTAGGAGGAATACAGTGAATGAGTCTCTTTTCTCTTTCAGTAAAGAGCATGAACTCCTTTAAAGCAGTAAGTCTTGGATGAGCAGGAGGTCTATGCAGCTATGGTGGATAGAAAAGCAGAAAGCTGTATCCCACACAGCCGTGAAGTTAATGCAAAGCATTGTGCAAGACTATAGCATACCTGAACAGGGAAAACCAGGCTGGAGCCAATGGGTTTCTAAGAACTTTTGGCTAACAGTAATGAAAAGTACTTCCATCTGGGAAGCCAATAATGCCAATGTGCTACAGAGCTCTGAGGGCAAGCAATAAGAAAACAGGGACATCCTGATGCCGTCGGCTGGCTCTAAAGGCATATATACATTCTGTCCTCAATGCAAAGGGATTAGGACAAATTTTCTCTAGGATTAGACCCATTATGAGGGATTCAATAAATAATGGTGAGCCAAACTCCAGCCTTTCATCATCATCCTGTGTAACTCCTTCTGACATTAATGGGAGTTAAACATCCCTGTGCATCAAGGGTCAGTGGGAAATCACAAGTGATGGTGCTCGGGAAGGTGCTCAGTTCCATTTCAATTCCCCAAAATGGTGAATTGTATGTGCCCGTGACAAGGTTGCAATCAGAGGAGCCCTGCAGCTAAGGGTTCCCCACTTCCAGCATCAATTGTGTCTCAGAGGCTGGTGCAGCTCCTTGGGACTCCCTTTGAAAACACGGCCAGGATTTCTGTGTTACACACACTGTCTTTTTTTGTCCTGTTAGGTCTATTTAGCTGTTACTGTAATTCATGCTGGTGAAATGAGACCGTAAAAAAGTGATGCTGCCTTTTAAACACTGAAATGAACGTTCACAGTATTTACGGCTACTGAGTAAAATTAGGACAGCGAGAAAAGGTTAGACAATGACATTTAATGTTACTCCATGAATAGATTTTTATCACTCTTTTTTATCCTACCACAACAATGTGTATTTTCATATACATTATATTTAATAAAATGTATTGATACGGAATTAGGAAAGCATGGGTTTAGTACTATTTACATCTTTTAATTGAAACCATTTTCTTAACAACATTGAAAAATAGAAACTGAAAGTTCTCTTAATCGTGTTTTCAGCCAGTTAGTGGTAAACAAATGCATGCCTAGGAAGTTACACTCCCTCTAAAATGTGATCAGTTGAAAGTTCCCAACTAAAGTGTGTATCTCTGTTCTGTTTCAAAAAATACATAAGTATGTCATTTCTGATACAAAATTCTACACTATCTTCAATAAATAAATAATAAAGCGATTCTGATAAGTATGAAATGTAAACTTTGTTGTCCCTCCAACATACTTGGGGTATTTTTCTCCCATTGCTTGAAACATTACAGTGGTCTTTTAGGAAATTATAATACACAGACACTTCCCAGCACAGTTTACACTTACTATCATACTGTATCTACCTATCCGTTATGTATATATCCTCATTTCCTAATGGAAATCAGTAAGACTTGTAGTGCTAGAGAACACCGCCTATACAGGAAAGGTGAAACCAGTACTGAAAGGACATGCAAGGAACACCAAAACCTAACAACAGGCTCCACAAGAACATTCACATGCTAATGAAACAGGCTGACACCTCCCATTCGGAAAGAAAGTCCTTACAAAAATACCAGTGTATGCATGATAGGCCATGAACAAAATGAATCCAAGGAGAACAAAGAGGAATAGAGGAATTTTACTCTTAGGGGTTTATTCTCTCTTGAGTCCAGATTCAGCAAAGCACTTACGCACCTGCTTAAGGGAAACAAGACGTAAGTGCAAGCTTAAAGCTGGGTGCTTTGCCAAACAGGGAAAGTTTGCTGGATGTGGGCCTATGTGTGTGTATTTCTAGAGTTAAATGGATATATAAGCCCTGGCATTCCCCCATGTGACAAGGCTTTTACTTTGGGGTCACCCACTCTGCATCATCACAAGCACTCTGTTTCTGGTTGTATCCAGTATCGCTTCTACCAACCCTGTGATCACGCTCGCTTCTCACAAACACCTTTGTGAGCTACAGAATGCTGCTGTCCTGAATTTAGTGACACTATGTCAAACACAGGCATGGTCCAATTTAATAACTGGTCGCCACTAATTGCTCTGCAAACTAGACTCTGTGGGGTAGAAATTAGCTTCCAGAGCTAGAGTTGGGATTTATTTAATACCCCCACTGCAGCTGACAGATCATCCATCTGTGGTCACACAGTCAAGCAGCAGCAGGAAAGGAACATTGAAGTGGTATAGCATGACATACAGCAGGGCTCTACATTTAATCCTTCGCTTACTGTTCAAACATTTACAGTCCTATAGAAAAGGTACCAAGTGGGTGGACTCTTCTGGACTGCAATTTGCCTCTGTGCAGAAGGCCTGTACATAGTTTATTTTCAGGGGCAATGTGCATCATGAAGTGGTATGTTAATAGAATCTTCTCTGTTTACAGATACAGACTATTTATTTTCCAAGTCTTTTCAGTACCATCACAAAGATCTCCAAAGATCTTCTTATGGCATAATTGCTCCTTCCACTCACATTATGTTTACAAGCCACTTTGCTAAGCAATAGACACAGAATTCCTTCTTGGGGAAAACCCTGCAGAAAGCCTCCAAAACATACCAACATTGCCTTCTTCATATAAATTAAAGAGTAGGGTAACTGGAGCAAGCACAGCAACCTATGTGGTTTGCCAGCCTTTCAGACTGGAGCACAACAGTTGTTTCATAAACCCAAGAAACTAACATCAAGTTCCTCATAAAGAAATTGAGGGAGGTCTCCTCACTAAACTGGGATTCATTTCTCAGTGAGAATTATCAAGGCACAAAGATGCTCCTGTTTGCTTTGATAACCCTCTTACGCGTGAAGGGCAAGCAGTAGTTTCATACCACACCAGTAAGGGTTTTGTGACAGCTTCTGCAGACACCTATTGCAGTGAACTCAGGCTGAAATAAAACATTGGTCCCTTTCCTTCTAAGGCTCATCAAACAACTGCAGGTCTAGTCGGACGACTATTTCTCCTGTTGGAACTTCATGTAGAAGGAGACACTTTGTAACTGGTCCCTTTGAACCCTGATCCTTCTTAATGTCTGCCACACGGATCTCTGTTCTGCCCAAAAAGTCTGAAATGCAAAAAGACAGGATGCTCAGAAGTGACATGACTGGTTTACACTGCAACAAAACACCAAATTGAAGAAGGAACTAAGCTTCCATCTACAGACAACAAGAGGGGAAACAAGTATTGAGTCCAACTATATCATTTGCAGTTGAAGGCAGCAAAATGGATTTTATCTAGACTGTATTAGACAGCAGCAGCATTAGCAGTAAATGGCCTCATAATCAGAAAAATCCACTATGTAATTGACATCTGCCTCAGTTCAGTAGCTTATTTGTTTCATGATATGTCAGAAAAAAGGCCAAAGGCTGCTGCCCATTCAAACAGAGTGTGAAGCCCTCTGGAGGTGATAGAACCAAGAGATGCATAACATTAGCAACAAGGTCAATGGGCCAACTGGCCCTGTCCACGTGAATAACAGTCCTACCCAAATACCTCTTGAGAAACTGTGAATCCAAATGCACTCTTCAATGCTCCATAAGTTTATCCCAGGTTATGAATGGGTTAGGAATCCTGGCATCATTTCTGCCACTGTTACTGCATATTACAGATACCTGAAGACATTTCTCTTCCTCCTGCATGCACCCTTTTGCAAACAGCACCCAGAGTTTTTTAAAGACTTAGCAGAACTGCAACCATACTTCAGTTGTTAAGCTGCACAAGAAAGGAACACCCACCCCCCCAAAAAAAAAACCAAAACAAAAGAGAAAGCTTGATTCTTTTCATGTTGATACTAGCATGACTCCACTTAGGAGGACGCAAGGGTCGTATGCAGTATGCAGAGGGGCTCAATACCAGGGTTGGAACTAGATGACCTTTAAAGGTCCCTTCCAACCCAAACCATTCTCTGATTCTGTGATTTACCTCAGCAGGCATGCATCTCTTCAGAATGGGAGAATTGAAAAATGCCCTTAGAAGGAAGGCAGCCCCTACGTACCATCTGGGGAGAACTGGTCCCTCTCGAACACTGTAATGCAGAGCACATCTTGCTCAAGGTCTTTGATAAAGAACTGGCAGTTGGAGTTCCACTTGGGGTTGAGGGTGTCCTGTATCGTCTTGGTAATGTGGCACTGAGAGCCCATCGTCACCTCACAGTACGGGTTACTCTTTCCTGGGGAGATTGAAACAAACAGAAGATAATGATCAGGTTTCTAGGTTTGTGATCTTTTTCTAAATACCCTTGTACACCTACAGCCAAAAAGCAAGAAAAGATTGTGGCCTTACAGGACCTTGTGGTTTACAGTCTCTTATGTGATGGAAACTAAGTTTGTCTGAAACAAATGCTTTACTCAGAAAAACTGCATGACCATTACTGAACTGCACAAAATTACTTGTGCACATTTTAAGCTCATTAAAATTGCTTCATTAAACAAAACCATGTTTTGGACAGAACCTCCTTCAAAGTTAGTCTGACATATAAGAATGTCTTCTTCATGGAGCGTATGATGAAAAACCTAAAGAACTTACCATGGGACCTACAAGGTTTTAGCTCAATGCCTTCAACAATATTCACCATCAATCTCCCAATGCCTGTTGCTCTTTGAGAACGAACTGCAGTGAAACAGAAGAGGTGAGAGAAATTATTTAGTGTATTTTCCTGCCTGTGGACTTTTCCATGAAAGATGTGACCCCCTCATCCCATGCTGTACCTAAGTAGGCCTTTTCCCTCTTCTTCTTTTCAGTCTCTATGTAAAGTTCTGAAGCAGCTTTGATCTTCTGAACCCAGGCAGTCCTTCAGAAGGAAAAAGGAAAAAGGTTGTAAGATACCGTTTCCTTTTTTTTATCCCTGGAGCACAGCAGACAAAATTAAAGGTGTCCCTCCTTCCCAGCCAAGGCTTTGGCCCCATCACAGGTTGTATGACATCGAAGCTCTCTGCCTGATAGAGATCTTATTGGAATTTATAGCTCCTGCAGAAATTTAACCATCCCAAGCTACCAGATCCCACCACACAAAGAAACTCAAGAGAATCACAAGCAGGAGGGACTTGGTGAGAAACAAAAAGTGTAGATAACAGGTTTGGTTTCACCAACCATTTTTCTTTATTGCAATAAACTAACATTTTGAAGCCAGCAGATCACAGAATCATAGAATAGTTAGGGTTGGAAAGGACCTTAAGATCATCTAGTTCCAACCCCCCTGCCATAGTGGGACACCTCCCACTAAACCATGCCACCCAAGGCTATGTCCAATCCGGCCTTGAACACTGCCAGGTATGGAGCATTCACAACTTCCCTGGCAACCCATTCCAGTGCCTCGCCACCCTTACAGTAAAGAATTTCTTCCTCAGATCCAATCTAAACTTTCCCTGTTT
>JASSUY010033276.1:0-21073 GCA_032466535.1 Forpus xanthops
GCCAGCAATGGAGCATTCACAACTTCCCTGGTCAACCCATTCCAGTGCCTCACCACCCTTACAGGAAAGAATTTCTTCCTCAGATCCAATCTAAACTTTCCTGTAAGTTTGAACCCATTACCCCTTGTTCTGTTAGTACAGTCCCTCATGAAGAGCCCCTCCCCGGCATTCCTTTAGGCTCCCTTCAGATACTGGAAGGCTGCTATGAGGTCTCCGTACAGCCTTCTCTTCTCCAGGCTGAACAGCCCCAACTCTATCATCCTAAAATAACAGCAAAAAGCCCACACTGTCTTGCTGAATATTATAATTGCTTGCTTTAGGAAATTAAAACACTTTAATTTAGGAAATGAAAACACTTCTTCCTCAAAGATGACCTCTGAGCAGAGAGAGCACTTTGAGCAAGTAAAAAAGAAGAAAAGCCTTATTTTTTTTGACTGCAGATTATCTCAGCCTGAAAGAGAAGAAAGCTCCTTTATTTTTCTTCCTAATTATATTTCATAGATGTCCCAGAACAAGCCAATTCTGCAAAGCCCCTTGAAAGAGCATGGGGTGATGTGAAATATGGTGTGCTTTCCCAGAAGAGCTATTGGAGTGCCCTTTCTTGGCAATACAAAGTACACACTTGAGCACTCAAGGGGCAAGCACTTCCCTTCAAATGCTTCTCAGTTGAAAAGGAGGCACTGAAAGAAAAATTGCCTTCCATGAGCTCTGACATACTGTGCAAGGAAAAGAACAATCCCACAGAGACTTACTGGAGTTGGGGTACATTTGCGTTGTCCTCAGAGAAGCTCACAGCACTATATCCTGGAAACTTTCAGCTAACTACCCTGGGTGCAACACACATCTCAACCCCTGCGAAAGAATGCTCAGTGCTGCCTGCAGCTTAGAAGTCACTGTCTGGGTAGTTTAAAGTGAGTTTCCTCGCATATATTCTCTCTATGCATCTCCCCTTTGCTTGTGGGAGGCAAGTTCAGCTCTCTATAGTACTAACACAAAATTTGTGACTGTGGGACTGTCATGTATCTGAAAGGGGCCTATAGGGATGCTGGGAAGGGACTTTTCATTAGGGACTATAGTGAGAGGATAAGGGGTAACAGGTTCAAACTTAAACAGGAGAAGTTTAGATTGGATATGATATACCTTTGCTGTAAGGGTGGTGAGGCACTGGAATGGGTTCCTCGGGGTAGTTGTGAATGCTTCAACACTGGCGGTGTTCAAGGCTGGGTTAGACAGAGCCTTGGTTGACATGGTTTAGTGGGAGGTGCCCCTGCCCATGGCAGAGGGTTTGGAACTGGATGATCTCATGGTCCTTTCCAACCCTAACTATTCTATGATTCTACGATTTTACGATGGAAGAAAGACCTCTCCCTTGACAATCACTGATGGAAAATGAGGCATCTAACCCAATTCCATGGTATCTAAGTCATGCCCAGAGGTGGATACCCCTACCAGCCAACACATCTGAGCATATAAAATCATTAGATTGAGATGCCTCGTTTGTGACCAACTAAGGTGAGAGGAATTGAATCCAAAATGAATCTTATACTCAGCATCTCTGTAGAGCTGGGATAACAGCACTTGCAGCCTTCCTTCCTCTGTTTTATTTGCTTCTAGTCTTTGGGCCAAAATAGCTCTGTTTTTGTGCCCTGGACATCTAATCTTAATAGTCTTTTGAGACTTTTTAATGGGGACCAAATATATTTTCTGTGTTTGTACAAGGTTATGGTCCTTTGCTCTGTCTTCTGGGCACTGCTGCATTCAGACAGGCTCAGAAGGACCATATTGTAGAAATAGAATAAATCTTTCCTCAAAACTTTTATTGTATTCAGTTTAACATAAGCAACTTCAGCATATATAAGATTATGCATTTATAATATACGCATTCTTAAAAATATTAAGCTGATTATATTTCTCACCTACACATTCTTGAAATTAGCAGAAGCGGCTCACTTCTTCCATTATCTGGAGCTAAACATGATGCAATTCTCTACTTGAGAAAATAAGCCAGAATGTCAAGCTCAGAAGTTCAAAACCAGACAATCTACAGGTGAATGTGGACACCTTTATAAATAGGAACTAATTTTCAGATTTCCTGGGCCTTGCTGTAAGTTTTAGAGGTAGGTATAAGGCCTCCTTAAATTTGGCCTGATTTTGTTTAAATCCTTAATTTTAGACTTATTTCAGTTTAGGCACTAAACTAAGTTGGAAACACACTTCTTCATGGCCAATGCAGCTTTCCTTTTGCAAAGCAAGGTCTAATCCCCATATCTGTATAGTCAAAGGCAGGACTTTTATTGATTCCAGATGCACAGGTTGATGGTCATAAGTCCTTCTCTAGACGATCGAAAGAAAGCTTCATTTGCTTGGATGTCACGCTTAATTTGCTACCACTATTAAGTACCTGTACTAACTATCAAGAATTGCACAGTTGTGTATTTGACCCTCTAATTGCTACTTCATTTTCAACACTCATTTTGTGAGAATGTAAGTGAAATTAAACAGTAATTAGGGGACAAAATACATGACTGAGCAATTCTTTGGTCCTATGTCATGTAGACCAATAACTACAGGTCTTGAATAAAAATGCCAAAGGAAGCACGAGCACTTTCACTACTGCTATGCTTCTATTTCAGGTCTTGGGAAATCCATTCAAAGATAACTGTGTTGCCAATCTCCTTCTTCATCTAAAATATTAGTAACCTTAAAAGGGTAGTGCTTTTTAGTTTTGCATTTTTGTGTGGAAGCTGAGTCCTTTGATAAATAGTGTATATCTTAATTTACTTGCTACCAGATAAGGAACATCCAGTGTAACATAATGCATTAATTTTTCTGGACAGTGAGCACTAAAAATATGAAAGCTGTGAGACTCACAAGATGTGATTGTTTCTGATACTGGCTTTTGAAAATAAATATCCTTTAGGCTTAAAATATATGTTTGATCCATAAAAGCTTTCATCCCAACTAGTCTAAAATGTGCACAATAAATCACACTGTGCTTGAAGATAACCAAGATTTGGTTGATAAAGTAGAATAGAATATTCACTTGTCAACAAAAGGAAATGAACAAAAAAAAACCTCTTTGATGAACAAGCCGAGAGAATGGTTCACTTCTTTTTCCCCCTCTACTCTTTCTGCAGCCCCAGGTTAAACCCATCAGAAGTGCTCCCAGAAAAGAGACTGATGGGTAAACCCCATTAATAGAAGATTAAAATGACTTCAAACTGCCCTTATTCAAGGAGGAAACATATGGGGAATCCCAAGTGGAAGAAGATATCACTTGAGATTCCATGAACAGCATATGAAATGCTTCCTTTTGACTTCATGTGTATGCATTCAAGTAGGCACAACCTTGGACATTTTTGTACCTTGCAGTACCCTATTAAGACTGTTCATAAGGACAGTTTACTTGGAATTTTTAATTGTGCACAACTTGTGGTGTTTATACTAAAAATAATATGTCAGTAAATTGCTATAAAATTCATAGTAATTAAATGCTTTATACCTTTTAGCAGTTAAGGTCGAGTAGTAGTAACCTGTCGCCATTTCCTACATCTATCTTATTATTTGACTACATGTACTCTGCCCGCACAGATTTGAGCTCTCCTATTATTACTGGAGGGGGAGGGAAGGGGGAAGTGGGTGGGTGGGTAAGAAACAGTAATAACAAAGGTTTTATTTCATCCTGCAGGTGACATTGAAGATGTATTGCCATATGGCATGATAGACATTATAATATATCAGTGCTTGTTTGCCAGATGTTGCTAGACACAAGTAGACAGTGGCTGAGATGCATAGGGATGATTTAGCAAAATGAATCTTGCTAAATTGGCATATCTGAGTTGTCATGTTGCATCTAGCTTCTACTGGCTAGGTATGTGAGGCAGGAGGGAAATCAGAGTTATTGAGAATTTTGCAAATTGTATGCTAAAGCAAATCTTCTACTGCAGACCAACAAAAATAAGGCCACTCTGCGTAATAGCTATTTCAAACTGATATTGTTGTTGAAATAGACTACACGTGACAGTGTGCAGTGCCAAAGCTTCATGCATTCATGCAAGCACTTTTCAAACATAGATTGCAAGATGAATAAATGTTTCTACTCATATTTCTCAGTTTTTACAAACCAGAACTTTTTAATTTCCATTTTGATCAGTGTGTGTATGTGTCTAGGTCCACACTGTCTGGGACTTTTTTACTCCTCCCTAGCTGACACCAAAAATGTCATAAACATCAGTATGCTTTTCACACAGAAAATCAGGCATTTTCTGTCCTGAGCTGCTTATACATTAAATAAAGCCAAAGGGGATCTTGGACTCTGTGAAAATTGAAGGTGAACATCAGCAGGCATTGCAGAGACTGGAAGGAAATTTCAGTGGCAAGAATTCTGCATTACCCATGTTATTTTCATCTGTATTCTAGCTATGCCAGGAATCAAGACAAACTGAAAAAAAAAAATCAAACAAACAAATCCAGGAGAACTTCCTTCCTGATTTTAGTTTTTATGTGTTAGTCTGATGTAAAACACAGGAATAAAATACAAGAATGGAGGAGGAATGAAAGGTGTGTTCATTCCTGTATCTTCTGGATATTTTACTTTCTCTGAGAAATATCCTATCTTTTCAGGAAAATAAACGGTGGGTGAAAACTGGGAGAGTTAGGAGATGGCAAAGAATCTTCCTGATAAAGCATCTATCTAGGTCCAGACTGCTTCTTTGATGTCTTGGTGGTACTGATGCTGTAGATCAGACTGATGGATGATATCATGAGAGAAGCAGAAAGGAATAAATAAAGCATTTCGATAGAGATGTCCTCAAGGCAGGGATCATGTCATCTTATTTCATCTCTTAAGAAAAAATAAAATGCCCTGCTGGGTTAGACCAGTGGCCCATGCAGCACAGGCTTCTGACCCTGACAGCAGCAGAGAGTAAGACTGCAAAGAGAAAACCTGAACTCATCTGTCAACTTGCAGTATGCTTTTCCTTCCCCTTTATATCCCCACAGTAAGTAGCATGCTAATATCTGTGCATTTGTTACCTGCGTCTACCTATTTTTGACCCTGATGATTCTGTTGGCTTCCAAAACTTTCTATGGGGACAATGTCTATACCAGACACTGAAAAATAATATTCTCTCCACTGTTTTAGGCCAGTAAGTTTCCCTAGTTCTAAAATTGTGGGATTTGCTGAACAATAATAGTTTTGCATCCCAATAATCTACTGACTTCACAAGATTTCAAATTTCAATCTAATCTCTGCTGAACCTTCTCTCTAAGCTGAAGAGCAGAGATATTTTTAATCTTTTCAGATAAGACAACTTCATCGTTATCATAATTTTCTTCTCTGTATCTTCTGTATCTCTACAGTGTCCTTCTGGAGATGTGGAGATAACCATGCACAATAATCAAGATATGGGTGTGCCAAGGTTTTATACAGTGGCAGCATAAAGCTTTGTGCTTTCTACTCAGAGCCCTTCCTGACAATGCCTGTTTCTTTAGATTTTTTTCCTCTATGGAGCTCATTCTTGGAGGACCCATTCCTTGTTTTACTCTACTCTGTGTAATGACCATTAAGCCTTAACTTCTGGTTTCCATCCTTTAAATAGCTTCCTGCCTTTTCCTTCAACCTCCTGTCACTGCTTCTGTGAAGGTGTTTGGTGAGGAATCTTTCAAAACTCTTTCTGGAGGACCAAATCTGTGCTGTTTATTGGATCGCTTGTATGAGCCTACAAATATCCTCATTGAATCGAAGCGGGAATTCCCTCTGCCTGCCATGCTGACCTTTTCCTAGCAGGCTGTCTTGATTCACTTGCTCTGTGACCTTTCTCTGTATTATAGGCTCTACTGTTACACTAAGGTTGGAAGTCAGACTAGGCAGTCTGTGCTTTCCAGAAACCCTATAGACAAGTCTCTGCCTCCCCAGAACTCCTGTAGCAGAGGGGACCCTAATTGAGGCGTATTAGACATGGACCAGCTGTGGCTTTGCTATTTCAGTTTCTTCGGCATGGGAGCCATGATGGAATACCATCCAGTCTTGATGATGTATTCACTTGTCTGTAGGGCTTAAAACACCCTGTGTATTTATCTGTATGTTGCCAAGTCCCCCTTACCTACCCACCTAACACAGAAAAAGCTGGATGTGGGCTTTTCCCCTACATGGTAGACTGATGCAAAGGCTTCATTGTGCTTTTCCACTGTGGGCTAACCATCCTTGAGTCCCTTTTTCATATTCTCCTCATCAAGCAGTCCCATTGATTATCTCACCTTCTTCCTGCTTTTGAAGTATTTAATGAACTTGTGACTATCGGTTAAAAACCCACCCTGCACAAGGTATTCTTTGCAGTCTTTCTAACCCTTCAAATGATCTGTGTTACTTTTGACCTGTTCTCTTTATTTCAGCAAGCTTTCTATATTTTATCTGCTGACCTTTCCCCTGTGACAGCCTCCTTAACTTCTCCATTGAGCCATACATAGGAAAGATTGTTAGACTGCTTTGTTTTCTTTTTGAATTATGACACATATTTTATCTGGGCTCCTAATACAATATTTTCTAAAGCCTTCAAGATGCTTATAGTCTTCTCTTTTTCTGCATTACTCCTATGCTTTTGTTTGTTTTTCTGGAACAAATGCCTTGTTTTTCTGTATTCTCTTTTCTTTTGTGTTTTGTTTATGAGAAACTGATTCTTTTGAAAAGTTAATATGGGATAGCAGCTCCTTGCTGAAGATCTGAGTGGAGGGATAAGAATCAGGCATGGGCTCTGACTCACTCGCAACAGCAGAGCAGATATTGCTACTATCAGTCTCCTTTTTATTGTTTTTGGATCAACCTGAATCTACGTATTTTTTAATATTCTCCTTCCCTCCAGTGTCACATTATGTCCACTGTTCCTTCAGACATTCCTACAAGAGATTTTACTATTTCTATATATTTTACCTTTCTCTAAACCTCCTCCACTTCAAAATCAGTATTTCAGTAATGATTTTCTGTTTCTTCTGGGTTGATTTCTTTTTTTTCTTTCACTGAGTGCTTTAATTATTTCTCCAAAGTTCCCCCTTTGTTTACTCTTGCAGTGTTTTAAGTCCAGCCTGTCACTCAAAAACCATGCAGCTGTTAGCTCAATCCTCTCCCTTTCTACCTCCCGCTCCTGGAGGGATGGGGAAGAGAATCGAAAGAATATAACTCCCACAGGTTGAGATAAGGATAGTCCAATAACTAAGGTATAACACAAAGCACTGCTGCTACCACCAATAATAATAATGATGAGGGAAATAACAAAGGAAGAGAACACAACAACTAACCACCCACCTGCCAATACCCAGCCCAACCGAGCAGTGATCTAACCTGTCAGGGTAACTGCCCCCAGTTTACATAGTGGGCATGATGTGCTGCAGTATGGAATACCTCTTAGGTTAGTTTGGGTCAGGTGTCCTGTCTCCTTCCTCCCGGCCTCCCCTCCTCCCTGGTAGAACATGAGGCTCAGAAAGTCCTTGGTCAGAGTAAACATTATCGAGCAACAACTAAAAGCTTCAGTGTTATCAGCGCTTTTCCCATGCTGAAAGTCAAAAACACAGCACTGCATCAGCTACTAAAAAGGAGAAAAATGACTGCTACTGCTTAATTCAGGACAGCTTTTGTTTCATTTTTCTGTGGTACAGAATTACAATGCGCCATCTTACAGAAAATGAGTACTGTACCTTTGGATTTTACTGTCGACATATCCAAACCCCAGAATACCTGACTACCCATCATAGAAAATACAGTATTTCATTATCAGAAATGGCTGCTATAGGCTGTTTATTTTTCTGACTAAATTTGTTCTTCACCATATAGGTAAAATAGCTGGTCCCTGTAGTATTACACGTCAGTCTATATTTCATCAATAAGATGAAACAAAGGTGTGAGTCAGAGACTTTTCACTTAAGGGACATTATTAGAGTCTGTGTATAAATTTGAAGATATGTACTGCTCATTTGGGAAAATATCATTTAACTTTACATGGTGCAAAGAGGATTTCAAGGAAATTAAAATCAAGAAGGGACTCATGGAGTTAGTGAAAGATGATAAAATCAAGGAATGCCACATGAACAAACCCCCATGTGGTCATAGAAAGAGCCATTTTTCTCACTGGCAGGAGAAATTTGCACCTTCATGAGTTATGAAATGGAGTTTGTTTGTTTGCTGGGTACAGCCAATTACTTTGGTTGTTCCTTTTGTGTTTTGCATTCTGGAAAGGACTATGTGGCTTCAGGGAGGATCGTCTAATGAGAATGATAAATGCCTGATGGAAGGCTGGTAAGTTTATGTGGCTTTGTACTTTAGACATCCTTCAGCCAGAGGGTCTGAGAAAAACTAAGGCTCTTTGTTTATATAATGACTGCTAGGATTGCATGCCCCATGCCAATATTTAACAGCTGCAATAAATGAATTGATTTTCACTAGCACTTAGCAATCAAAAAAAAAAAAAAAATCAAGAAAAGCTAAGTTTATGGTACATGTGAAAATATGTCGTCTGTTGCTTTGACACCCAGATTTAGTGCATAGATTGTAGCAAGTCATGCTAAACCTTCAGCAGAGGAGGAATGCATGTAGGATTTGTCAGATCCTATTGAGGGACCTCTGCTCTTAATATACCCTGAATGAACTAGCTCCTTTTCCAGTAACAGAGGAGGAAGCTGTTGACAGGGTCATCTTGTTATGTCATACAATCAGCAAGAATCAGCCATTAAGAACACTTCTGATCCATCTGCTTGTCTTAGTCCTCAAACTTTTGTCCAGAATAAGGTCTAAGTGACTCGATTCACTTTTTTTCAGTGTAAACATTGACTTTTAAAAGAGCATTTTGTGTGGTTGGATCCAATTGCCCTACTTTTTGTTTCTAACTTGGCAGGTCTGATTACTTTCCCTAGTCATCCAAATTACTGTTTTTGCTTACTAGCAGAATTTTGGGCTAATATTTTTATGCAACTGGTTGTTTTATTATTTTCTTTCATTGTTTTGGCCGTTTTTTTATCCCTAAGTAAAAAGGGGGAAACTTCCAATGGTTATTAGCACATATAAACAGGAAATATTACTGTGTTGATTTAAAGATACACAATCTTTCTACCACTCTAATGTAGCCGATTATTCATAATTGCTATAGATCAGACACAATGAGTTTGAATGATCTCCTGGCAAAGGAAGCCAGCATGTACTTGTACTTCTGCAGGTTGGCCAAGCAGTGCAAATGCAGTCTTAGTGGATTAGAAGCAGCTTCTTCACTTCTTTCTAATCCTGAGAAGTAGCACCTGTAGAGGCCCTGCAATTTCACTGTAAAAATATGCTTTAGCTAGAATCAATGTAGACACTTAGATTGCAGAAAAGAAAAGCTAGAAAGGAATGGAAAAAGATAGAATGGTCCCATTAGAAATATGCTGAAGGTGAGTATAAATCTTGCAGGGACAGGTTTCAGGTTGAAAACTTTTTGTTCTAATAATGGGTCCTGCACTCACATCTCAAAGCTAGAACAGATTGAACAGCTGCCATTCAGCGTAAATGCTGGTGAAAAGAATGATCCTGAAACAAAGACTGGGCTTGTAGCAAATATTTAATGAATAATTGTCGCTCAGTTTGAAATAGAATTGAGCTTTACCTCACGAGAAGACATGGAGGGAGTGTGAATGAGAGGACTGGGATCCTTCTCTGAAGTGCTGATACCCAGGAGCCCAGTGAGTGAAAATATGGTTAAGATGAGGGACATGACACACAAGTCTGCAAAACACTGTATTTTGATGCATGCATAATTTTGGAGGGAGGGTTTTTTGGTGTTTGTGCTAACCTGGAGATCCAGGACTATTTGGCCCCATGTTGGAAGTGTTTTTAATAGTGTATAATAGACGTAATAAGGTCACCTTACATCTCCCCAGTTCCAGGTAGCTCTAAAGAGTCCCTGTACAAACAAGGTCCTGAGAGAATACACTTAGAAGAATGTATCTTGATAAGTCTAAATTACAATGTATGCTTAAGAATATCAGTATATATTTAAACGTGATGCTGGACTCCAACTTCTTTCCATTCACTTTTGTAATTACTTCAAATTGTAGTATTCCTCCTATAATGTCAAATAGATTTTATTAACAAGCCAAAAAGCAATGGTATGTAAGAGAGACAATCTTTGTTACAAACCATGATAATCTCCTATTAATTACTGTCTGAGAGAGACTAACCTGGGTCGAATTAATTTTTAAGAAAGAGAAAATAACTAATAATTTCTCTGGAATATAAATTACTGTGACTAAGAAACATTTTTTTTTTATTTTATTTTGTTTTGTAATAATACTTTCACAGATCAATTCTGTGAAATGCTGAGAATCTGAGTAAAGTCAGAAGAATTGGTAACATTTGTTATGACAGGGGGTTGGTATTTTGGGTTAGGGCCAAAATTGGATTTTGATTGTTTGCAGCTGAGGGTGTTAGAATGAACTGCTTGACCAGGATTGTTCTGACACAAATGCATTCTGGTGAAAATAAGGAGATAATAACAACTAATATCAAGTCCTTCATAGAATAGATTCAGTCTTTTTCAGTGTTCATGAATTGGTAATGAGCAGCCTGTGATTTTATTTGAACTTCTAAATTAACTAAATTCATTTTCTCAATATTTTTGATAAGCACTTTTCTTTCTTTCTGTGTTGTTTATAAACAATTAATTGCAAGTGCTACTCAATCAAAATTTCATTCTTGTTCATTAAATTAGATCACTGGCAATGTTCTATGTGTTATTGTGAGGCAATAAACATTTCTTCCTCTTTAGCAGTGATCTAGACATTTGGAAATTTGTTGTAAAAGAATAACCAGGCTGCTGTGGTACCCAATGGTATCCATGCAGACTGCATAATTCCTACATGGATTATAGAAATTACTCTTTATATTTTGAATTATAGACAATTATTTGGGATATTGCTTCTTTAGGTTTTCTCTGCCTTGTATTTTGACCTAAAATATTGCACCCAAAAATGGGTTCTTGATGAACATTTTATTGTGGCCGAAGGAAAAGCGCTTTGGTTTCAAGAGATAGTATTTCCAGAGGAAAGTGATTTTGATGAACACCCCTCTACTAGCTCTAACTATAACACATATTTTAAAATAGAAATGGAATAAACTTCTCAAAATCAGAGGAAAAAACACCATAATCTCTTCTTTCTTCAGTTCAATCTTCAGAGAAAAAAGTAGCCTAACAATCTGGCACTGAAGAAAAACAAAGATCTGGTAAACAGATTTCTATTTGCCTACAGCAATAATTTTTGCACCCATGGGTAAAAGTAGGTGAGACAGGATACGTCTGGCCAAAAGGAGCTGTCCAAAACTGAGTTGGTCAACTGAAGTGCCTTTTACTGGATATTATTTGTCTTATGGTGGATATCTCGAATATGTAGACTGTAGGTCTACCTATTTAGTTCAAAATACATAGCAGCATTCTGAAGTAAAACCTGTTAGTATTATGTGAAATGGTCATTTATATGTCCTTTGCACTAGTGGATAAGCTCTTAATAGTCTTTTTCCCAGAATAAATGTTCTCATTTGCAAGTCCCTTAATCTCATGCTCTGTGAATTCTTTTAAGATCCATTTAGAATGAAGCATTTCTTTGAATGCCCCTTCCAGCCAATTTCTTCTCTAAATGGCTCATGGAATGGGGGGGATGCAGTGTGTTTGATGTTGGGATGAATCGTGGGCTGTCTAAAGCCTTTGACATGGAACAACTTCTAACTTTTAAGACATGCATGCCAAGAAGCACTGAATATATTTAATCTCTAAAGCCTTTCTGCTATTAGAACACAAAATAACAAGCTACCATGACATAGCTCTTTATGTAGAAGATACTTGTATTTCAGCAGGTGAAATTAAAGGCTTAAAAAAAATCTGTCCCCTTCTCTCTCCCATTTTGTCCCTGCAGGTTAGGTCTTTTTCTTTCTCAAAATCCTTTATGTATGAAAGCAAACTCCACAGTACTCTCAGGATCCCTAGGAAAGCCTCCTTCCCATCACTTTTCTAGTTTGATTTCAGATATGTTCTCTGCTGCCAGCAGCCCTCCAGCTATGTTCAGGAGTTTCCTGTTCTGCATTTGGACTTACTGTATATTTCAAAATCCGTTTTTGTCCTGTTTCATTCCAGAAGCTTCACCCAGCACTCCTTACTCCATTACTCTCCAGGAGGATGCTAGTAGGGATTTGCTGTTATATCTCCCTCTGTTCTTTGAACTTTTCCTATAGTCTTCATCATAGGTGTACTTCTTCAACTTGCAAGGGTTGTGCTTTTACACAGCTATTGACAAACTGCAGTACATTCTTTTGCAACATACAGATTCATTATTCTGGTAATCTCTTGGCAGGGCTCCTTATTTTCAGAGCTTGTTTGTGATAATGTGGCACAGCAAACATACACACACACAAATATATGCATGTACATCACTCCCTTGCATTTTTTCAGCAGCAGCCTATGTAAGACTTGAAATCAGCCAAGACTGCCAAGGGAAAAACAGAGTAGTGATCCTGATACTTTCCAGTTCTTTATTACTACCCTGGTAATCCTACTGCAGTTAGAACACTTGCTACAGTTTGACACTTTATGACTTATTAAAGAAAATTCAAAATGATACTTGAAAAGCACATTTTCCATGCTGGATAAAAATGCAAGACATCTACAAGATTTTTTCTCAGGAATTGCTAAGAAGGTCTGTAGTTGAAAGTTACGTGAAGATGCCAACAAAGTTACAACCGGAGCTTTCTATAGATTTAATTCTTTGCTCAACCTTAGGGAGCAGGTTTTGATTGAAACAGCAAAACTCAGTCTATTATGACAATGTATAACTTCCTCTGATTTTCCTGGGAATGGAATAGAAAGCAAGTAAGCACTCAAAAGCAGGTAGGCACTCAAAAGCACATGCACAGTAATAATGAACATTAGGAAGTGTCCACTCCTGGTGGAAAAAGTCAAGAGGAGGAAGAACGTGAAAAGACATAAAATTTATCTGCAGTACTAATACTGGTCCCTGGAATGGTGAGTGACAGATAGAGGTTTGGAAAACATCGATGTTATACACAAACCTGTAAACTGTCTGACACAAAGAAACTGGAAAACATACAGTGAATTAACAGTAAAACTACCAATCTTTCATTGATGAAAACAGAAAAGGACAAAAGATTGCAGTGTTTGTCTTTCTCGAGGCAGAAATATACATAAGGAAGTGGGTGTTTGTTTTCTTATATTTAGCTGGAAGCTAAAGAAGCCAAAGCCAGATTGTTCTTTCTGTAATTGTGGAAGTGCGCACACGCTTGCAATAGCTGACTGCCTTTTGCTACTTCAGTGTGCCACAATAGATGTTTTATTAAGTGAATTGTAATATCCTCTCACCTTGAGAGTCTAAATTCCTGTGGTGATATAATGGGATGTTCTTCTGTTTATGTTCACTCTGATTCTTTTCCCCCTTTTATTCATTTAAATGCTTAAGACAGGTGGTTTGAATAAGTCAGGAGTACTACCTTTTTATATACTTTCTATCTCGTATCCTACGTTAAACTGTTTCTACTGAATAATAGGAGAAGGAGTAGTCTTTTGCATGAGTAGATTTGCGCAAACTAACCGTACTCTGCAGCACAAGGATTGGTGGGTGAGCAGTGATCTGTTCCAGGTCTTTTTCTACAGTTGCAGGAAGGTGAATTTTAGAAGATCTGTTGTTTCAGACATTCCCTATACCTGCATCATGGAAGGACACAAAGAAGTGTCATCTGTTTGAGAATCTCATCTTTTAAATGTATACTTTTAAGGAAGAAAGGTTATTTTTTACCAGACCAGCTGAGAGAACTGGGGAAAATGAATGCTATTTTATGCTCAAAGATTCTTCTTTGGGTCTCTGACCAACAAGGACTCTGAATGTGAAGGGTGAAGACTCCCCATATTTTTTGGATTTGCATTGTTTGGTTGACTAAGAGATAGCACATATCTCCAGCCCTTCTGCCTTAGGCTATGGTGGCTAGCATATTTTGATTTTATCTTTGGCACTTTGCTTTCTGGTTTGTTTGTACATGATGATTTGTCTGCATGAGAATCTCTTCTCATTTTTAACCAATTTGCAATTTTAATCAGCTTATATACAAGCTCTTATTTAAAAACTTCTTGCCTGCATTACATAGAATACAGAATCATAGAACCATAAAATGGTTTGTGTTGGAAAGGACCTTAAAGATCATCAACTGCCTTGCCACGGCCAGGGACATCTTACACTAGACGAGGTTGCTCGAAGCCCCGTCCAACCTGGCCTTGAACACTGCCAGGGATGGGGCAGCCACAGCTTCTCAGGGCAACCTCTGGCAGTGCCTCAGCACCCTCATAGTGAAGAATTTCCTCCTTATATCTCATCTAAATCTACCCGTTTCTATTTTTAATCCATTACCCCATGACCTATCACAACAGGCCCTGCTAAGAAGTTTGTTCCACCCTTTTTCATATGCCCCTTTAGTTACTGATAGGCCACAATATAATAATGTCCCTGTGCAGCCTTTCTGTTCTCCAGGCCAAACAATCCCAGCTCTCACAGCCTATCTTCATGGGAGAGGTGCTTCAACCCTCAGATCATGTTCATGGTCTTCTCTGGGTTTGTTCTAGCAGCTCCATGTCCCTCGTGTTTGAGGCTCCAGAGCTGGATGCAGGACTGCAGCACGTGTCTCACCAGAGCAGAGCAGAGCAGAGTAAGGAGAATGACCTCTCTCGGATTGTTGATCATGCTGCTTTGGTGTAGCCCAGCATACAGTTTTTTTTCTGGGCTTCAAACACACACTGCTGGCTCACGTCCAGCTTTTCATCTATCAGTACCCCCAGATCCTTTTCGGAAGAGCTGGTCTTCAGCTCTTCATCCCCCCAGCCTGTATTGATACTGGGGATTGCCTTGACTTGTGTACAGGATCGTGCACTTGACCCTGTTGAACCTCATGAGGTTTGCATAGGCTCATTTCTCAAGCTTGTCCAGGTCCTTCTGGATGGGAAACTAATTGCCCTATGTCATTACTCTGTTTTCATTCAGATTGCTATTTTTTTGTTTTTGTAGAAAGATTTCTATATGGCTATCCCTGCTTTCATGGTAACAGTTTTGATATACGACTGAAAAGATTTAAAGAACTGATCTTATTCTCTGTATTCCATATAAGTCGCTGACTCATCCAGCTACTGAGCCACTACTGTTCCTAGGCCAGCTTTTGATCATGTCCAGATTTGGAAGCATAGCAAGAATTTTACAACACACTCCTTTACAATGAAAGGTCTATTGAAAGTTACTTTGCAAGGAAGGAGTTCTGTAAGAGTTCCAAATACATAAAGGACTATCATTTGATCCTGATTAGATCAATCTGTCAGGCTAAGCATATGTCCACTGAAGGCATAGAAGAACACTCTATTTCTATCAAGAATATGATTCAAAACCTATTACTTAAACTAAGGATTTGATCTGACTGTAAAAAAATCCATGTAAATAAAACTGCTGTGCCTGTGTGAAATCCTGCCAGCAGTGATGGGGAGTTTTATGTCCAGGACAGTTTGGTTATACATTGCAATTTAGTGAAGAGAATAAGCTGTTTGGCATTAAATCAACAGAGAGCCTAATCAGCATTCAGGAAATAAACAAACTCCGTATTTCTCTGTGAAGCTACACTGAGCAAAGCTTAGTAGCACTGGGAAATCCCAGGCTCCTGATCAAGATGCATGTCGGTTGTAGGGCTTTGGAAGAAGAAAGCTGAGCTAACTCAGCTGTAACACAAGAGACCACTAGTGTGAAGAGCACATGCACTGGAAAGCAGCTCAGCTGTGGATGTGGGTGGCAGCTTGCAAGTGAGTGAGACGTCTGAGTATGAACAACTGATGTTAATAGTGATTGGAGTTAAGTGCATGTGGACAAAGTATTGATCTTGGTTGAAATTGCAGGAGGGAGATCACAACTGAATGTTGGGCCATAGCTTGCTGTCCTTGCTGCTGAATGGTTTCATTCTCCTATGTTGTTTGATTGTCACTGTAATACACTTTCTACCTACAATACTGTCAAAACAAGGGCATGTATAGTATCTGGTGCAGCTTGTGGATCAGTCCACATCTTTAGCAGCTAAAAGGTGAATAATGGATATGTGTGGAGGCGAGAGGGATCAGGACTGAGCCCATGCTACCTTTCATGGCTCATCTAATGCACTATTTAAAACCAATTTTTAATAAATTGCTGTTTTGTGAACCTTGATGGAGATCAGGATGTGTTTTTGGCAGATGAAGCACACACTGAATGCAGTATATATGTGTACTGAATACAGTATATATGTGTACTAAGTAGTTTGAGGTAGGAAACATATCTCCATATTACTCCTTTAATCCCATAATACTCTGAGCTGCCTGTGATCCTGATGCAGGCAGGACATACACAGGAAATTATCACTTACCTTTCCCTATCTCTCACAGTAAATAACAACTGGTGACTTGGACATTGGCAAGAGACAAGTCAGTTAAGCCTTTAGGCTAACTCCAGGTGATACATTTTCATTTTAGGTTTTTTCTTAAGACATGCCTAGTAAAAGTAACATTTTTGAAAGCCCAGATTGACCTGGGAGGCACAGTTTTGTTTCTAAGCTTAATTATATCAGTTAAAGTCAATAGTATGTCTATGTTCCATGACCTATCCAATTCCCACCTCATCCCATCCCTAAAGCTATTCTTGTGACTACCCAAGGATACCTTTTCTGACTGTACTCAGCAGCATATTGACAGGAACTTTTAGGCTAACAAGATTTCCATATGTGCCTTTCTTTGGCCATGAAAGGCTTCCAAAGTTTCTGTCTGAATGGGGAACCAATCTGACATAAATCCTATTTGGATTAACTTTATAACATTTTTAAAAGTTCCTTAAATGCTTGATGAAGATCAAATGTCTGAACAAGGACAAAAACTTCAGTCCCTAAATGTCCACTTTCCCAGTATATCATAGCATTACAGCATAGCATAGTATTATCTATCTAGGAAAAAAAGACAGGCATGTCCTATTTACCTACTATGGGCCATGCTCACATTCATCTAGCATATAATGGTCTTGCTTATAAGGTTAGTGTGGTTCATAATGGTAAATGATTTTTAGTTCTGTAGTTGCAAACTTTGATCCCAGCATCAGACAAAATCTCAAATGCATATTACAAAGCTGCCACTATTTTTAGACTGCAGGAATTCTTTTAAAAGGAGACAATTCTTGTGCACTGTATATTAACTCATCAGAAAGCCTTTCCACGTGGTAAAATAGATCTGGAGAACAAAAGCATTGCACACTGCAACTTGAATAAGAAGCTTAGAATAATAGCTTTGAAGCACCGAACAATGTCTGCAACTTGTGCTGTGAAAGAGAAAGGGAGAAATAGAGACTTTCACCTACATTTACATTCTATTATTCTCTCAAAATAGAATTCCCCTCTGGCCCTCGGGTAAATACCATGCTGTAGCTTGGGGATATTGCTTTAATTTATGTGGCTAGTGGCAACAGAATTGGACAGAAACAGTTCCCTTTCTCAGATGTTTATTGCCACTGCTCAGAATGGGGTTGAGCAACAATATCAGCAAGGTGAAATCTTCCACAGCAAAAGGAGCTGTGCTAGCCTGACAAATCACTTGGATTCTAATTATTAAAATTATAACCTGGAACGGCTGGTTCTAACAGTAGCCTTTCTGCAGGTAATATACCCCATGCTGAATTGGTGATGCTCCTACCAGACAGTCTCATCAGAAAGGGAGCAGTGGCATAGACAGTAGGATGGTGGGGAGAGGGCTGGTTGCATGCAAAGATGTGGCAGATAATGGAATGTGACTTGGGCATCAGGTGCTGTCCTGCTATTTAGTTCCCTGCCAGTTCATTTGTTTCTAATAATTTGTTTGATTAGCAAACAGAAAGCCCAGCAGAAGGGAGAGTAGGAACTGCAAGAGGAAATCCACTTGCTGACAGAGACATAAGTGATTTTGGTTTTGTTACAGCTGAATCCATTCTACTCCCAACACACATTTGCATAGTCTGCCTTCTGCAAAAAATCCTCTTTATACATACCTGCAGCTATCTAAGCCCTGTGTGTATGTATCTGAACTGCTGTCATGTTACATCTATCCAGCAGCATTGGGACAAAGCAAAATCTGAAATACTGTCTACCCTTTTCTTACTGTGACAGTCTATGGACTCTTTGGCTATTATTAAAGTTGTCAGCATGGTGCAAACAGCTCACAGATGTTTTACCAGGGTTATGATTGTTCTCACTTGGCATTACTGTCAGCACAGGCATATCAGGAGAAAGAGAGACTTGCATACTGTCTTAGGACTACTGCTTTTAAGTCAGTTTTATTTTAATATGCGTTAAACCCCTCCAAAATTTACATTGCATTCTTAACAGCAGTCCAGTAGGAAGCCTGCTGGACACAGAGAAAGACTGATCAGGTAATCTCAACACACCTTATAGGCTAGACACATGCACCATTTAGTGCTTATTTTTGCTCTGTGCTTAGTACATTCACACAGGTAATCCTGGGTGTTTTCAAAACTCAGCTCAGGGTTTTCTACTGCATAGTGCCTGAAAAACTGCTGCAGACCAATGACTGCTAATGGGATTCTGTCCGTAAAAGTGTCTTTCATAGTCTTTGGTCTTCTAAAACCAGATTTTTTTTTGCAAATGCCATGCTATTCAGTCAACTAATTTTGCACGTATTCATAAACTAATCTGAACTAATAGTTCCCATTCTATAGCACTAACTTGGCAGACTGCGCAACCAAAAGCTTAAAGATTCACGTAGCTGTTTGACTCATTAGTGCTTCACATGTTCATATGTTGATGTGAAAAAGGAAAGACAGTCTGTGTTTGGACCTGTGCAGAACTTCTTGTCTACATTGCTCTCTTTCCACCTCTGACCCTTGCAATTGGCTTTACATTAGAACTAGCGAAATGGTGGCATGTATTGGTGTGGAATTAAAGGCAGACTTTGGGAAATTAGGGGTTTGAAAGTAACTCTAGAAAAAAAAAAGCTGCAAAAACTACTGAAAAGTTTCAGAACTCATTTGGAATTAACTAGAATCCTATCCCCTCTTGCTGAACCAGTCAACAGGAAGATGCAGCAGATGACGTGACTTTTGGTGCCCAATGCATTCTGTCTGCTCCTTGATGTTTTAAATTTACTGCAATGTTGTACCTATTGCTGTGTGTTTTTCATGGGCCCCTTCAAGTTGTGGAATCTAGCCAGGCCAGCATGATGAATGGTGGGTCAAGTTCAAAAGGTTTAGTTCAGCTTGCACAACTATTGCAAAATGGGGATAGTCCTCAGAAGACTGCAGGCTTTGGTTCAAGCTCAACTGGGTCCTCAAACAAATCAGTAAGACCTCTTACTGGTTTGTATTTCCACTGATGTGAGCAGTGTATGGGGCTGGGAATGATCACACCTAATGATGGTCTACTGCTCAGCTGCATCTGCATGTTAATTTATAAGGGGAAAAAAAGTGACAGTCTCAAAGAAATTTGCCATCATTTAACCCTGCTTGATTCTTTTTTTTCTTCTGTGCTACTTAATGACTAATATCACCTCAAAAATCACCTGTCCTCTTTTAGGCTTTCATGCTCAGCCTTTACACTTGTGTGTTTGCTTTTCTAAAGGTGTGGTGCAAGAAGCCCTGAATTGAATGTGTGGGATTTCAGTTTTGGGTGGCAATCAGAATTAATTGTGTTAATACGTCATAGCCACAGACTTAGAATATCAGTTCTAAGGTAAATAAAAACATCTTTCTATATTTATTCTCCTTTAGCAATTACTGAATTACAGAAGGTTTTAAAATGTATTTTGGAAATGTTGTAGGAAACTTTCCTTAGCAGTCTCCTGTCAAATGTATTTCTAAGATTAGTAAATGCTTGGAAAAAGATAAATCAGTAACTTCTTTGTTGCAATACTTTCTTCATTCATAGCTAAGCTTGAGAGAAAAAGAAAAGAAGGGGAAATTTAGGCAGATCATCTATCATTATACTTCTGCAGTTCTTAGAAATGGAAGACCGTTGTAGTATAGTTACTGATTTTTGTGGAAAAAAGTCATTGCATCAAAGAAAGAACCATGCCATGGAGAGACAAACTTCCTTCCCCAGTATCATCTATTTACACTGAAATGTTCTGACCTGGAGGCTGGGTGCACATGGGTTTTCCTTCTGCTCCAAGGCAAAGGTGACCTAAATGCTCAGCTGCTTCATGGAGGAAAGAGTCTGGCCTGGCTCCAGAGACAGTGATGCTAGGAATGAAATGTTGGTACCCTGGAGGATCAGTGAGACAGTGAAATGTGGGTGAGATATGTCTATTGCACGCATGAAGTGGGAGGCATAGCAGGTCTGACTGAGAAAGCTCCTTAGGGAGATTTAGTGTTACAAAGGAGACTTTGGCTTTGCCCTCTGTTTAGGTGGATTATACAATACATGGAAGTAGCAGTGAAAAGCAGAGAGGGCAAAAAGGAATGAAGAAAATAAAGAAAGTATGGACAGTTAAATCTGCTCATCTTTGGCATAAGGGTAGTGAACCATAAATCTATGAGAACAGCTATGGTCCCTTTCAGAAACAATAATTGTTGCCAGCAGCATGAGTGGGGTGATCCTTCCCTTCTGCTTAGTGTTGGTGTGACTCATCTGGAGTGCTGGGCTGCCTGTTGCAGAAATGACATTGACACACATTTCCAGCAAAAGACTGCTAAAGTAATTAAGTACTTGGAGCATGTGCCAAAGAAGTATCTGATAGAGCTGGGGCTGTTTATTCTTTAGAAGAGGAGACTCAGGGGAGTCTTATTAAAGTCTATAAATATCTGAAGGGAAGGTACAAAGAGGATGGAGTCATGGTCTGTTCAGTGATGCCCAGTGAGAAGACAAGAGGGAAAGGGCACAAACTGAAATACAGAACTTCAATTTGAATGTAAGAAAAAAAGCTTTTTCGTTGTGTGGGTGACTGAGCATTGAAACAGTTTTCCCAAAGATATTGGGTAGTCTTTATCCTTGGAGATATACAATACCTGACTGGATGCGGGCCTTATC
>JASSUY010033277.1:0-2500 GCA_032466535.1 Forpus xanthops
GGGGGGCACGGGGGAGAGCGGCGGCGGCGGCCCGGGGGGGCGGCCCCGGGGGTTGGCGGGGAGCGTCCGCCGGGCGCGCAGGGGCTGCGGAACCTGGGCAACACGTGCTTCATGAACGCGGTGGTGCAGTGCCTCAGCAACACGGCACCGCTCGCGGAGCTCCTGGCGCTGGGCCGATACCGCGCCCGCGGGGCCCGCGCCGAGGTGACCCACCGGCTGGCGGCCCTGGTCCGCTCCCTCTGGACCCGCGACTATACACCGCAGCTCTCCGCCGAGTTCAAGGTACGGCCCCGCCGGCGCGCCCGTCCCCGCGGCATCGGGCTCTGCCCTGCGCACCCCGGCGGGAGCCCAGCTCACAGCGCCTGCCAGCATCACCCCGCTCGGCGCCCGCTGGCACCGCCGATGCCCACCAGCGCCCCTTCTAGCCCGCAGCACCCACTGGCACTCCGAGCTCACAGGACTCACTGCCGCCATCAGCACCTTCCAGCACCCCTCCCAGCCGGGGCACCCACCTGTATTCCCCCACTCCCATCACCTGCCAGCACTCCCAGCTCACAGGACCTGCCAGCGTCTTGGCACCCACCAGCATCCCCTGCTCAAGGCATCCACTCCCCTGCCTCGTCTTCCCCATGGACCTCGCCCTGCTCCATTGGCTGCCCCCAGCCCCACTGCCGTCACCCACCTCTGCCTGGGCTGCCCTCACTCCAGCTCTGAGCTCCCTTGGCAGGGTGAGCTCCCACCCCTCAGAGCCATCAGGGCGGGCAGGGTGCTGGCAGGGTAAAACAGGAAGGTGCCCCAGGAGCCTGACTCAGCGGCCTCAGGCCCCATCACTGAGTGCATCCCATCCCTGCCGGTGGTCTGCAGGCTTGTGCCCACGTAGGGACAGTGACAGGGCAGTGCTTTGAACCTGGCATCGCAGCTCCCCACACCGAGGGACACGTGTCCACCGGTGACAGCTCAGCAGGGACCCGGTGCCTGGAGGAGCCACCGAGAAGCCAGGCTCCTTCCCGGGCTGGGGTTTCCTGCAGCCAGGCTGGTTCTGGGATACCTGATGCTCTGCCCTGCCTTTCCCAATGGTCCTGCCCGTGAGAGCTTGTTGCCTTTCAGTTTCTTGTAGCAAAGTAATGACTCTTGCAGTGCTGGGTGCCGCATTTCCATGCCCTCAGTTCCCAAACACGCACATTTCTTAGGCACAAATCCAAACAAACCCTCAAACTTCCACCCCCCCCTTTGGATTTCTTCTCTCTGGCGCATCTTCTGTGAATTTCCACCTTGTTATTTTTCTTCTTAAATCTGCCTAAAGAAGATTTCAAAAATCAGAGCAGAGTCTGTGACTCATTTTGCTTTAAGCCCACCCCCTGCTTGTACCGGGATACTTGTGCCACCAAGGGCAGGGTGAAGGGGGAGTGGGCTTAAGGGGGTCTTGGCTCAGGGTGCTTCCTGGCCATGCTGGAGGTCTGTCCCAGCAGGTTCTGCGCAGATGGTTGGGCTTTAACTATCGGCTGGTTAAAATCCACAGGGATGCTCCATGTTTCTCCCTCCCAGTTCTAATCTTGGGACTGAGCTCCTAAAATTGTCCTTTCCTGGCTCTGAGCAGCCACCACCCTCCCAGGCCTGGAGCTGAGGCCACGGGAATCCACAGCTCTGCCTTTCAGTGTGTTCCCCACACCCCAGCCCCGTGGATCCTGGGGTTTGGAGTCAGGGACCCACCGTGGCTCATGCTGCTCCCCTGGGAGCTGTTGACACAGCTCTCATGTGCTGGTGGCACCCTGGCAACCGCTGGTGGCTCATCCCCCCAGGGCCACCCAAACCCCAGGCACAAAGCACTGCTGGGGCCTCTTCTGGCTCAGCGAGGGAGCCAGCCTCAGCACTGGCATGGTGGCACCTGATGGGCATATCCTCCTTTGGCACTGCCTCGGCCCCACAGCATCCTTGGCCCCATGGCCTAGAGCAACCTCCTCTAGTGGAAGGCGTCCCTGCCCATGGAAGAGATCGCAACTGAATGAGCTTTAAGGTCCCTTCAACCCAAACCAACCTGTGATTCTATAGCATTCCCAGCCCTGTTGTTCCCACCATGTCCTCTGTCAAGGAGAGTACCTCGCATTAGGCAAGGACATTGTGCTTTTTGCCTAACAGCAAAATTAATGCTTAATTAGCCAAAATGCTGGGGGAAGGATGAGAGGGGGTGAGCAGAGGGCAGCACCAGGCAGGGGGAGCTGGCGGGGCTTTGGGTGGACAGGCAGAGCCTGGCAGCAGAGGCTGCTGCCTGCTGGTGATGGGGCAGCATGTGCAGGCAGGGCCTGGGGGAGAGCTCCTGTCTGCAGGGGCATCCCAGCACTGGGAACTGCCTTCCTCTGGCTGTCACACTGAGTTAATGCTTTCAAAGCACGTGGGGCAGGTGCTGCTGGTGGGTCCCCATGGGCTGGACTTGCCCATATGGGCTTTGCTGGGGTGTGCCCTGTTCCCTCCTGCAGGCATCCCAGCAGCTGAAAGGTGGCAC
>JASSUY010033277.1:7500-18277 GCA_032466535.1 Forpus xanthops
AGACAAGTACGGGAGGTGGCGGTGGCACTGGGGATGGGTGACAGCACCGCTGAGGAGCCATGTCCAGTGGGTGTTAGCTACCGCAGAGTCAGAGCCACCGTGCAGGGGCGAGGTGGTCCCAGCGTGGTCACGAGCAGCGCGGGTGCAGCCTCAGTGCGGTGGCTGAGCCGTGTCCCCCCAACCCCGCGGTGTCCGCAGGGCTCTCAATGTCACCCTGGTGCTGCAGTGCGAGCGCTGGCGCTTTGTGCGCGTGGGGCTGGCGGTGCCCCTCTCGGGCACCGTGGCCGAGCTGCGGAAGATGGTGGCCCGGGAGGGGCGCATCCCCCCCGAGCAGGTAAGGGGGCTCGGGCCCGGCTCGGGCGGGGGGCCCTGCAGCGGTGCCGAGGGTACCGGTGCCGCCCGCAGGTGCTCCTGGCAGAGGTGTCCCCGCGGGGCCTCCTGCGCTCCCTGCGAGATGCGGAGCCGCTGCGCGCTGCCGGGGAGGAGGCGCCGCTCTACGCCTTGGAGCCCCCCCCCGCCCGCCGCACAGGTACCGCCGCTGCCCGGCTCCATTGGCTGCTGGCTGTCTGCATGTGCCGCTCTGATTGGTTGGGAGCGACTCAGGGAGCGCTGGGGGAGACGGGAGCATCTCTGGGATTGGTGGAAGGCGGTCATTCCCCTTTTTGTGATTGGTGGCTCAGAGTGTGCTGTGATTGGTGGGGGAGTGGCGTCGTGTCTGCTGTGATTGGTCAAAGGCAGTTACACTCCGCTGGGATTAGGGGAAGTGGTCTGTGCTGGGATTGGTGGGTAACAGATCGTTAGCTGTGGTTGGAGGGAGACAGGCGGGCTCTGCTGTGATTGGTGAAAGTCCTTTTCCCTCCACTCCCGTGATTGGTGGGAGGTAGGCATGCTCTGTTGTGGTTGGTGGTATCTGTGCCCTCTGCTGTGATTGGTGGGAGCCCTGGCACTCAGGGTGTGGTTGGTGGGAGGCAGGTGTGTCCTGCTGTGATTGGTGGGAGCTTTGTTTCTCCCCCGCACCCCCGCCAGTGATTGGTTGGGAGCAGGCACGCTCTGCAGTCATTGGAGGAGGCCGAGACCTCTGACCTGTCATTGGTGGGGGGTGTCGGGGTGCCGAGCCCGGCCGCATCCGGACGCCCTGTGCCCGCAGGGTGCAGCCTGCCCGGCTCCCCCGGGGCCCCCCAGCCCCAAGCGCAGCCCCGGGGTCCGTCTGCCGCCTGCTCCTCCGACTGCCTGCACCGCAGGGCGGGCGGCCGCATCCTGCTGCTGCTCTGCAACACGGCGGGCACCGGCCCCCAGCTCGCCAGGTACCTGCCTGCCCTGCCCTGCCCGTGCCTGCCCTGCGCGGCGCTGACACTGTGCCCCTGGAGGGACGCAGCACGGGGGTGCACCTCCTCAGCTGCACAGTGCCCGCTGTCCTCAGGTTCGGGCCACCGCTGTTGCTGCGGGAGGAGAGGGGCATCTCCTGGGAGCAGCTCCAGCAGAGCATCCTGTCCCAGCTGCAGGCCCTGCTGCGGGGAGAGCTGCAGGCACAGGTGAGTGCAACAGAGACACTCGCTGCAGCCGTGGCAGCGATGGAGCCACGGGTGGCCATGGCATCTCCATGGGCAGCTGCAGTGGAGCAGTGGGTGGCCCTGGTGCGGCTGTATATGGCCATGGTGGCCCCATCAACAGCTGTGGTGTCATTGTGGGTGATGATGGTGGAGCTGTGCCCAGCTGCAGGGTCACTGTGGGTTGTGGTAGCCATGGGGGTGGTTGTGGTGCTGGTGGCTCATGGTCACTGTGGGTGGCCATATTCACACTGCAGACAGGCAGAGGCATCACAGAGGATGCCCACAGTGTCACCATGGCTGGCAGCAGTCTTCTTGTGCGTGGTCACGTTGTCACCGCAGTGGCCAGTGTCACCATAGGTGGCAGCAGTGCCCCTGTCAGTGGCTGTTGCTGTCCCTGTGGATGCTTGCATTGTCACTGCAGGTGGCCAGGGGTGTCACCATGGGTGGCTGCAGTACCACGATGGCCGCAGTGCCAACCAGCTCCTGCAGCAGAGCTGCGCCAGCCCAGGCACCCTCCTCACCACCCTGGTGCCACCATCCTATGGGCACTGGTGTCCCAGTGCTGCCCTTTGCCCCTCAGCCACAGTGTGGCCAGCCGGATGGGTCATCCCCCATCCCTGCATCCCCATCTCCATGGGTGTCCCCTGCCAGCCCAGCCACAGGGACCAAAGAAATCTCATTTCTGGGGCTTTTCTTGTCTTCTTTCACAAAGCTCGGCTCCCCCGGCTGCTGCTGGTGGGCAGAAGGGCTCTGCCTCCCAACAGCCCCCTCTCCCTTGCAGGGCACAGGAGCCCTCTTCCGCATCCGCCTGGCTGGGGGCTCAGCCCCCGGCACCTACCTGTCCCCACAGGACCCCCGCCCTCTCTGCCACCCTGCCATCGACAGGTAAGGGCACTGCAGGGACAGGACTGTCCCCAGGATATCCACCCACTTCCCAGGGGTGCAGTGGTGTCACCATGGCTGGTCACAGTGTCCCTGTGAGAAGTCATAGTGACCCTCTGCAGGGTTGAGTTGTCGTCATGGATGGCCAAAGGTGTCCCTGTGGCTGGCCACAGTGTCCGCATCGGTGGCCACAGTGGGTCCCTATTCCTGGGTCTCTATTGTGGGTGTTACATGGGGAGGTGGTGGCCATCCCTCCCTGCCACTGTGGAGTGCCAAGGGGGTGGCCCCACAGGGACAAGGGTTTTGGGGGCATCTCGCCTCATCCTCACCCCCAGGGCCCTGCAGCTGAGTGGGGCAGGTGGCCCTCCCCATGTGAAGCTGACAGTGGAGTGGGATGTGAGCACCAAGGAGCGGTGAGTGCCTTGCACCCAGAGGGGTGGAGCATCCCAGCACTTGGGTCACCCTCCCTGACCCCCCTCTGCTGTCATATCACTGCCCCCCCCCCCCCCCCCAGCCTTTTTGGCAACCTCCAGGAGGAGGTGGTGCAGGACGCAGAGAGTGTGCGGCTGCAGCAGCAAGCGCATGGGCAGCAGCACAGCTGCACACTGGATGAGTGCTTCCAGCTCTACACCAAGGAGGAGCAGGTACAGGGCACCCCACCAGCCACCCTTCCTGCACTCTGCCAGCATCCCTGCCCGTACCCAGCAGAGCCCCACTGAGGGCAAGCTCTGCCCACTGCACGGTGGCTGTCAGGGTTTGCGATACTGGGGCCGCTGGGGAGGGAGGTGACCATGGCATGTGATGTCTCCAGCTGGCCCCGGATGACGCCTGGCGCTGCCCGCACTGCAAGGTGCCCCAGCAGGGCACGGTGAAGCTGAGCCTTTGGACACTGCCTGACATCCTCATCATCCACCTCAAGCGCTTTCACCAGGTGGCTGAGCACCGGCACAAGCTCACCACGCTGGTGAGGTTCCCCCTGCGGGGTCTCGACATGGCCCCCCACGTGGCGCAGCGGGGCCAGGCTGGTGGGCAACTGTTGGGACGCTGGGCCTGGCAGGGCCCCCCCCGCCTGCCCCCAGGCTGCCCCCGTGACTCCCTCTATGATCTGTATGCGGTCTGCAACCACCACGGCAGCTTGCAGAGTGGGCACTACACCGGTGAGCAGAGCTGGGGGAGCGGGATGCAGAACCTGGTTGTGGGGTGCTGCAGGGGTCATGTCATGGGGCAAGGTGTGAGGCTTGGGGGCACGGCAGGGGGGTATGTGTGGGGTATGGCATGGGCTTGGGAGGCAAGCCATACCGTGCTGTGGGGCAAGGTGTGGCACTTGGGGGCACTGCAGGGGGATATGCAATGGGGTACTGCATGAGCCTGGGGGAGACTGGAGAGGGGTGTGCCGTGGAGCATGGCATGGGCTTGGGGGGGTACTGCAGGGATTGCCGTGGGGCACAGCATAGTCAAGCTGGGGCACAGGGCACACGTACAATGGCCTTTCAACTACATCAGGGCACGCACGGCACTGAGACGTGCTCCCTCACAACAGCATTCTGCATCCCCAGGCTGTCCCCAGGTTGGGCCTTTTACTCCATGCTGCACCCTGGGACTGAGGGCAGACGAGGGCTGTGACACTGCTCAACCCTGTGTCCTGTCCTCACCTCTTGCCCCCAGCCTACTGCTGCAATGCCCTGGATGGGCAGTGGTACAGCTACGATGACAGCAGGGTGGAGGGGGTGCCGGAGGCCGAGGTGAGCACCCACAGCGCCTATATCCTCTTCTACCAGCGCCGCACGGCTGTGCCCACATCGTCTGCCAGCAGCTCCATCAGGGGTGAGCACTCCAACCTCCCCCACCACCCTGGGCACACATGGCACATCTGAGTGCACATACACGCATGCAGAACGCAGCACATGTGTGCGCAGCAGAGACAAATGTGTGTGCGTTCTGCAGAGCTGCATGCACAGGGACATGCACACGCAGCTGTGCATGGACGGCACAGCAGCACATACAGCGTGTAGCCAGGTGTACGTGCATACCTGCATGTAGTGCACCCAGCATACCCATGTGCACACACTTTCACGTGCGTAAGCAGATGCACATGCACAGATTCCTGCAGCCCAGCACACACATGCACATACATGTGCACACCGGTGTGCAGCACAGCTGGCGTGTGCAGCATTGCTGGTGCACATCCCCCCCGTGTGCTTCAGACTGCAGGCACACTCACCATGCATTTGTGCACACATAGATTTGCATGCATGCCCACACAGATGCGCACGTGTACACACACAGATGCGCACGTGCAGAGAGATGCGCATGTGCGCGCACAGAGATGCGCATGTGCGCGCACACACATGTGCACGTGCACGCACACAGATGTGCATGTGCATGCACACACACGTGCACGTGCATGCACACAAATGTGCACGTGCATGCACACAGATGTGCACGTGCATACACAGCTGGTCTCAGCCCTGCGTTCCCCCACTGCTGAGCACCCCTGGGTGCTGCAGCAGCGGCCACCCGGGGTGGAAGCCCAGCAGAACCCTGCAGCCCAGCTCTGCTCCTGCTCCCCACAGGTTCCCTGCTGGCAGAGCACTGGCTGTCCCGCCTGGGCAGCAGCACGAGGGACACCGCAGCCGCCCAGCCCTCCCTGCCAGGCACCCACCACAGCACCGCTGCACAGGAGAAAGGTGATGCTGAGCACCCCTTCCCCACCCCAGCACCCCGGGGGGCTCCCACTTCACTCGTGTCTGTCATTGCAGGTGGCTTCGAGGCCAGGCCCTTTGTGCGGGGCGTGCAGCGCCGCAGCCTCTCTGCTGCCGGTGGCCGGTCCCTCGCATGCCAGGAGCAGGGCCCCGGGGAGCTCGTGGCCTACCTGGAGTCAGGGCGCCGGCCCCGCTGCACGCAGCGCTTGCTGCTCCCGCTTGGCTCAGGGGACACCCCCCGGGCACAGCCCGACACCCCCAGAGCCCCTCGCCAGCCCCTGCGTGTGCCTGTGCTGCGGCGAGCGGCCAGCGCCGGTCCCGGGGGGTCCCTGCGTGTGCCCCCCAGAAGCCAGAGCAGGAAGGGCACGGGGGGGCTGCCGCAGGCAGAGGGGGACACGGGTGACCCCCCTGTGCAGCTGTCCCCCGGCCTGGCAGCCTTGGTGCACTCGCGGAGCTTGGCCAGCCTGCCCCTGTACCCCGAGGGGGGCCTGCGGCGCTCGGCCTCGCTGGGCAGGGGCACAGGAGGGCCGCCCCTGCCTGCCTGGGGTCCCTCTGCAGCCACACTGCAGCGGGGACAGCCACTCACAGGCTCCCTGCAGTGCCCAGCTGTGCCCGAGTCCAGCTTCTGAGCCGTGGCCAGTGGGCATCGCCCTGGGGCTCCTGCCCTGGGGCTCCCAAGCTGGGGGTGTCTCAACACAAGGGCTTCTGAGCCAGGGGATCCAAAACAAGGGTCATGCTGAGGCAGGAACATCCCAACCTGGGGGCATCCCAGTCAAGACAGTCAGGTATCCCTAAGATGGGTCATCCCAAACCATGGGAGGGCCTCCCGAACAGGGAGCATCCTGATTAGGGGCTCCTAAACCAAGGGCATCCTGAGCTGGAGGCTGCCAACCCAGGCGCTGCTAACCTTGGGGGAATTCCAAACCGGGATGCCTCAGCCCAGCAGTTCCCCAACTGGGGCCATCCTGAACTGGAGCCTTCCAAACAGGGAATCCTGACCTGGAGGCTCCCAAATGGTGGCATGATGACTCAGGGCACCCCAACCCAGGGGCATTCCAAACCGGGACATCCCCAGCTGTGGGTTCCTGACCTGGGGATATCCCAGACTGGTGGCTCTGAAACCAGGGGCATCCTGAGCTAGGAGCACCACTCGCCCACCTGCCCATGCCCCTTCCCATGGAGCAGGTGGGCAGGGGCTCCCCAGCCCTGCAGCTCCAAGGCACGACAGTATTTATTGTAGCGGGAGAGTTTTATTCAGGTGCTTTTCGTTTTCCAAAGGGCAGCTTTGAGGGGCTGGGGGTCCCCACATCACACTATGCAACCCACAATTCCTCCAGCCAGCTTTTGTACACAGGGGCTGCTGCCCACTGCTCACCGTTTCTATTAAAGACATCAAAAGGATCCCAGTGTGGTGCCTGGGGACAGTGTCCAGGGGTAGGAAGGGTGTTTTGTCCCATATAGTGGTGGTCATGGGACTGTGGTGCTCCAGGGTGGTGGGCATCACCCCAGGCATGGGGCTTGGCAGGGTCCGTGCTGGCCAGAGCCTGCCTTGGCATGGCTGTGTGTGGGGTGGGAGGTGGCAGCACCGAGAGCAACAGTAGTGGTGCCCTGTGGCCATGCCCAGCAAGACAGGAAGGCAATGTCTGGAGAAACACAGCAGGCAGGGATGGAGATGAAGGAAGTGGGATCAGGCTGGAGAGGAAGACAGCTGGAGGAGGTGGAGGTACACGTGGGGAGAGGAAGGGGGTACAGGAAGTAGACCTGAAGGTCGAGTCAGGGTGCAGGAGACTAAGACGGGTGTGGAGGAGGTTGAACTGGGGTGGAGATGGAGGAGGTGAAGGTGGGAGTGGAGGACATAGGTGTGGATGAGACAGGATGGAGATGGAGGAGACGGGGACAGAGATGGAAGTAGAAGAGATGGAGGTGGAAGTAGGACTGGGATGAGGTGGAAGAGGAGGAAGAGATGAAGGTGAGGGGGACCATCCTTTGCTGGAGGCTTGCTTCAGTCTAAGGCCCTTGCTGTGCCACTACTGTGCGCTGGCTGTTAACCCTGTTTTGTGCCAGGGAACAAATGTAGGGTTGTCCCCCATGTGCCACCCTGGCAAGCAGCAGCCCTGGGCATGCTGACAGTGGCATGGGCAGGACACCCACATACACCCCACAACTGCAGCTAGGATTGCACTGGGTGGGAGCCCCAGTGCAAGTGACCATTCCTGTGCCAGGCCTTGAGGGACCCCGTGCCATGCTCCAAGCTCCATGGGGGGCATCTCCACACACAGCCCCCACCATCCCATGGGGAATGGAGTGAAGGATGTGGATTGGCCAGGCTGGAGACCTGCTCCAGTGATGCACCCAAGTGTGGGCAGAGCACGATCCCTTCCCTGGCACCGAAGTCTGCCTGCAGGCAGCAGCACCTGGAGCATCCACCCCCTGTGCTCCATGGACATGGCCCTCCATACCCTGGGAAGTGGGGTCCCAGCCCCACCCCATCCCCCCAGACTGGGGTAGGCCTTGGTGCCAGACAAGGCCATTGCTGCCCATCCTCCACCATGGTGCTCAGCCCCAAAACACAGGCAGGACCTGCCACAGTCAGGTGGGTGGGTGCCAAGTGGGCACCTATCCCAGGACTGGAACCACCCCAAGCCTGATGCCCCATAGGATCAGGCCCGTGACAGTCCACACAAAGCACAAACTCATAGTTCTATCACCCCAGCCCTCATTAGAACTCATTTCCTACAGCAAAACACCTTCCAAGAGCTAAGGGGGACCAGCCCAAAATCCAAGCTGAGACACCTCAGGGACCTAAATGAGGCCTCATCCCACAGGATCAGGATCATGACAGCCCATACAAAGAAAAATCCCCATCATTTTATCATCCTAACCCTCATTAAACCCCATTTCCTACAGCACCTTCCAAGAGTCTATGTCCTAAATCTATCAGTGGGCACCAAGTCAGGCAGAGACCACCCCAAATCTGGGCTGGTGCCAGCTCAAATCCATCCCCACTGCTGGTGCTGCTCCATCCCATGGGACCAGGACCACAACATCCTGCACTGACCCCACTGTTTCCTGCACCCCAACCCTCCTCCATCCTCACATCTTCCCACTAAGCCCCCCAGTGCCCCCACTGCCATGGTGCTGCCGGTGCCGATGGGCATTAAGCAAACGCCAGCGCTGCCGGGCAGTTCCCAGCGAGTGGCACATGGATTTATTGATTACTTTTGGGGAGCTGGTGCCCCCGGGGGCCCACCTGGGGCAAGGGGCATGGTGCGAGCGGGGCAGGGGGCAAAGCACGGCCATTTCCATCCTCCTGCTGGGCACTGGGTGGGTGAGAACGGCTCCAAATAAAACAAATCTCTATATTTTTTCTCTCTATACATACAAATATATAGTATATATATCTCTGCCGATATATATATATCTCTCTTATCTCTCCAGGAAGGATAAAAGGTTATTTTGTCTTTGCATGCACAACCAAAGCCACCAACCCACAGGGACAGTGGGTGCCAAGGGACACGTGCCCTTCTCTGCTGGCACCCCAAAAGCCTGAGGGGGGCACATCCTGTTATTGCTGACCAGGTCCTGTCCTGCTCCGGCAAACAAGCGGAGGGGGCAGAAGCTGAAGAAATGAAATCCCGCTGCAAAGCACCATCAAGCTCGTCATCACCTGCCTAGTACCCAGCGGCACCCACCATCAGGGCACAGAGGAGGTGGTGGCATCACCCCAGGACCATGGGCGCTGCGGGGCAGGCACCCTGTTGAAAGGCAAAGTCTGGATAAGGCGAAAAAAACCTGAACTCAAAAACAGCGACTGCCCCCAAACCGGGCACTTTGCCACAGAAAACTGGAGTGCCAGTGGCCCTTGGTGCTGATGGCCGGTGCTGGCCGCTGGGTGATGCAAGGATGAGCCTGGGGGGACAGGGACACTGTCATAGCGCTGTGCTCTCCGATTCCTCCTCCTCCTTTGGCCGGGCAGCCGAGCCTGGCCCAGAGAGTCTCTGCGGTGCCTCTGGCGGGTCCCGGCACAGGGCGGCGTCTGGGGGGACGTGGAGGGAGGGGACCTCAAAACGGAGCAGACCTGCGGGAGGGCAGAGTGATGCGGGATGCCACAGCAGGGGCTCGGCGGTGGGACACCCCGCCGGGGCTGGTGCCATGCTGGGGCCACCACCAGGGATGTCACCACTTGTCCCTGCACTGTGCTACACCGCCCCATTCAGGGCCTGAGACACTGGCACATGGCCTGTCCCCCACGACGCTCTTGTCCCCTCCCACCGAGCACGGGTGATGCTGCTGCCCCTTCTCCCAAGGGACCTGCAGGGTGAAACAGTGACAGAGCGTGACCTACAGCCCCAGGCTGGCGGTGTCATCACCGTGCCTTGTTGAGAGCCCAGCAAGCCCACCTGAGGAAAAGCACCCCTGCCTGTGCCTGCTAGGCCCTGCGGCCAGCTCAGGCACTCCGCAATGGGCAGCAGCTCCTGAGGGCACCCAGCAGAGAGCTGCACCTATGCTGGGATGCAATGCTGGGGTGCAGTGCCGGGGTGCACCGAAGCCAGGGTGCAATGCTATGGTGCAATGCTGTGGTACACCAATGACAGCGTGTAATGCCTGGGTGTGATGTCCAGGCTGCACCAGTGCCTGGGGCAATGCCAGGGTGCTGTGCCAGGGCTACAACGATGCTGGGGTGCAAGACTAGGACTGCACTGGATGCTGGATGCGATGCCAGGGCTGCACTGATGCCAGATCCACCACTGAAGGTGAGCAGCGGCCTGGGGAGCACCAGCACCGGCTCAGTGGATGTTGGGGTCTTGCTGTTCTCACACCGTGCCACCCCACACCAGGCAAGCTGGGCACAGAGCAGAGTGGAGCACCCATGCCCAGCATGGGCAGAGCCGGGAGCTCCCAGATGTGCCTCTGTGTCCCTGGTGTCCCTGATGCCACCAAAGCATCGCCCTGGTCATCCCCCTCAAAGGATGCAGCCCCCACTGCTGTGGGGACACTGGGGCAGTGGGGACACGAACACCACCTAAGCACAGGGGCAGCACAGCAGGAACAGCGGCAGCACAGGCTCGTGGTGCTTCCCAGGGATCATACCACCTTCCTAGGGACATCAACACCTTCCATAGGGTACCGCCACTTTCCCAGTGACAGTCCCACCTTTCCATGGACACTGCCACTTTCCTGGGGACATTGCATCCTTTCTGGACATATCTGCACCTTTCTCAGGGGACACGCCCATCTTCCTCAGGATGCTGCCACTTTTAAAGGGAGGATGCCGCCTTCCCAGGGACATCATCACCCTGCGGGTGACGGTTCCACTTTTCCAGGGAGATAGTTACATTTCCAGGGACACTGACACCTTCCTGAGTGCATCATCATCCTCACAGGGACATCGCCACCATCTCAGGGATATCACAACTTTCCTGCGAACAGTTCTACCTTTCCAGGGAGGATGCCTCCCTCCCGGGGACATCATCACCTTCCAGCGACACTTCACTTCCTGGGGACAGAGCCACCTTCTCAGGGACACTGCCATCCTCCTAAGTGTCTCGTCACACCTTCCCAGGGATGTTGACACCTCCCTGCGGACACTGCCACCTTTCCAGGGACATCACCCCCTTCCCGGGGCCACCAGCAGCCGCCCCC
>JASSUY010033278.1:12811-42050 GCA_032466535.1 Forpus xanthops
AGGATCACCTCCCTCGATCTGCTGGTCACACTCCTTTTGATGCAGCCCAGGATACGGTTGGCTTTCTGGGCTGCAAGCGCACACTGACGGCTCATGTTCATATGCTTATTGAGCAACATCTCCAAGTCCTTCTCCTCAGGGCTGCTCTGAATCTCTTCTCTGCTCAACCAAATGATATTGTTTTAAACTTAGAATATTTACACGAAGTGGTAATGAGAACTGTCAGCTCAGGTCAGTTGACAATGCCAGTTGTGATTTTGTAGTTATATTTAGCTTTGAAATAGGTATTTTATGTGTGATGCATGACTTCTGTTTCCTAAATATCACATTAAATCTTACCAGGGTTAAAACGTGAAAAGATATTTTTAAAATTCTAAATACCTATGAAGAGACGGGGTTTTTTTTTTTCAGTTGAGTTGTCTGTTTTGCTTTGGGCAGGGAGAGGGAGTGCAATTCTAGAGACTGATATGCAATATTTCATTGTATTTCAGTGTTGTTTAATTTTCTGTTGCACTGAAGAGATGGATTCATAACTTGCCTATATACATGCTGCAAAGAAGAGGGAAGGCTGTTAAAACTTATTAAGTAGCTTTGCTGTTGAGATGATTAAATGTCACTAACTGATGGAAAAAAATGTTTTTACTGATGATGAATAATGCGTACTTTGGTAGTTCATTGACAGATGTAAAGAGAGTTTGTAACAGGGTGCGGTGCTCTGAGACTAAAGCAGTGAATTCAGGACTCTTCAGTTACATTTTTTAAAACTGAAAATCTGACCCTACATTAAATTTCCAAGTGATCACTGACATGTTCACAGATTATGGTGATAGCTACAGTATTGGAAACTTGAACTGAATAGGGTGGAGTTGAGCTAGTAAGTGTCTAATTAAATCTACCCAAAACCTAAAAGATAGGAATATGTCTATGAGCTGGGCAATCTAGAACAGAAAAGGCCCTGAAGGGGCCATGCAGAACTTGATGAGTGAGGGTGACTGAGATTTGTGCTGTTTTCTTCACATTACCCAAAAAGGAAAAAAGGGAGACTCCAAACTCAGGAGTTATGCTTAAAAATCAGGGGCATTTTTAATAGGTATTTTTAAAAGCTGATATTATGATTAAAGAAGAATCTATTTGTGTATCTTTCTTGCTATTTATATCTGCTTGCCATCAGCTGAATCCTGAGCTCAAGGTAAGACTCATTTAGAGGCTGTTCTCAGATTTCTGTGTGGGAGTGTCTGAGATTTCTACTTTTGGAAAAGTTGGTTAATTTTTTACACTGTTATCAGCACAGTTCCGAGGCCCCAAATCAAAAACACAGCCCTGCACCAGCTACCAAGAAGGAGAAAAATGACTGCTACTGCTGAACCCATGACACATACCTCTCTGAATGAATTCAAATTTAAGAATCACATCCACAAATTGAGCCAGAGACATAATCTGACTTTAAATGGAGATACACAGGTGTAGGTTTCTCTCTCACTCTAATCCTGTATGAAAACCACATTTTATCAATTTTTGTTATCTCTGTTAACCTATTTATGATCTCCCTGAGTCTAAGCAAAAATAAACTGTTAGTAATTGTGATGCAAAGCAGGGGGATATGAGCTACTAGGTACAGAATAAGTACATAGCAGGAGAACTTTATTTATTTGTTTATTTTAAGGCACATTAGTTTGAGCATTAATTCAGAGAACTCTCCTGACAAACAAGCTCCAGGTCAGGAGATGGCATATTGGTTGGATATGCAGAGCAGTCAGCTGTGGAACTTTGGAAACTGACATTTTTCAAAGCCCCATCATATCACCTTCATATTTCCATCTAATGCAGGCTTCATATTATGATTCACCCAGTCTCTAAAACTGAATAAAAAATCAGACATTCACAAAAGTCTACAGATTAGAAATAGCATCTTCCAAACCAACAGACAGTGAACGCAAATCATGACACATATGTAAGAAATTGATTTTGTGGCCTTTATTCTCTTTCTAAGGTTAGAGCTATCACGTTTGAAAGTCGGTGTATCAGATGAGGTGGTCCTAGTGCCAGTTCAGTTTATGATGAATAATAAAGCTCATGCACTATGCTTATCGAAAAGGTCATAAACATGTTTAGCTGTCATGAATAGTAGATACTCATTTCCTTAATTTTTCTTTAGAAGTCAGACTGCTGTTTAGCAGTACTACCATTGTTACACTGAATCCATTCCTCAAACTTTGTTGTATGATAAAAATTAATTATTTCCATCCAGGAAAAAGGTCACATATATTTGTGCACAGCATAGAACATACTGCAGTGCTGTTATCAAGTGGGTTTGATCTATTCCCTTTGACCTGTCAGGGCTCAGTGCTCACTGAAATTGTGTGGCTTGAAATGTGAGCTTCTGCTGAAGACAATTCAGTCTTGTCATATAAATATGGAACTCGCAATCTTCTCTTAGGGAGAAACAAAACACGTGTCTGAAAAAGGAAGCCAAAAAGGACAGAATCCATTCAGTAAGATCGAATATGTGGTAAAATTTTCCATCTCTCTAGCCCTCAGTTGACCAATCAGAAACTGTTTCTATTAACTGAATAAAACATAAATTTGGTGCCACCATTGTGGCCTTTTATTGAGTAGTAGAAAAAAAAAAAAAAAAAGCAAGCTGTTTTTCCCTGCAAGCTCTCTAGCCTGTTTGTTTCTCTGAGTAGATAGGGCATGACTAACTCATCCATATGTTCAAACATAAAATTCCTGCTGTGATTCTCTGCAACAGAGGACAAGCAGCATCTGTACACAGGGGATATCTTTTCTGCACTTGAATCAGCATAGTCCTCCAATGGGACATATTTATTCCTGACACTTGGGAGCTAGTGTAATGCTGCATCTTTTAGGCCTGCTGGCATAACAGCAAGATATTCCCTTTTCTGCATATGATATTCAAGTATTACCTCCAAATGCTCTACTAAAACTCACTTTATGCTCTGTGCACTTCTGCCTCTCACAGATTGTGCAGTCTCTGTAGAATTGTCATTGTACTGGGCCCATGAACACAGTGGGGTGAGTTTTGAGAATATACTGGAATAAGCAGTCAGTGCAGTCATTAGAATCATAGAATAGTTAGGGTTGGAAAGGACTTTAAGATCATCTAGTTCCAAGCCCCCTCCCTCATGCAGGGACACCTCACACTAAACTGTGTCACCCAAGGCTCTGTCCAATCTGGCCTTCAACACCACCAGGAATGGAGCATTCAGAACTTCCTTGGCCAACCCATTCCAGTGCCTCACCACCCTTACAGTAAAGAACTTCCTCCTTATATCCAATCTAAACTTGCCCTATTTAAGTCTTAACCTGTTACCCCTTGTCCTCTCCGTACAGTTCCTAAAGAAGAGACTCTCCCCAGCATCCCTATAAGCTCCCTTCAGATATCGGAAGGCTGCTGTCTGCTATGAGGTCTCCACACAGCCTTCTCTTCTCCAGGTTGAACAGCCCCAACTTTCTCATCCTGTCTTCATATGGGAGGTGCTCCAGCCCCCTGATCATCTTCGTGGCCCTCCTCTGCACTTGCTCCAACAGTTCCATGTCCTTTTTATGTTGGAGACACCAGAACTGCACACAATACTCGAAGTGAGTTCATTCTTACATCCTGTGCTGTTGTGGTACAGTTAGGCAGAGAATTTTTGTGTCATCCTATGGGCTATGTTAGTGTTAATACATTAATGGGTGTTATGTCTATTCTTTCAGATCCTTTGACAAAATTATCTATGTATGCTACCTGAAAGGTGATTTAAAAAAGATGTTACTACCTGACATGGAATAATTATAAGTGACAAATTAGACTTGGCTACTAGTTTCTTTTTTGTTACTTTCTATACCTTTCTATCTATAACTATTATACAGACAGGAGACAGCTTGGATGAACTAGAAAGTGATGTTAGTAAAGGAATTGTTGCTTTACAGACCTGTTGGAAGCCAACGAGCTCCTCTTTCTAGTGCTAAGCACTTCTAAAACCATCTCTATTTGACGATCTTGGCTCAAGTATCAGGTGGATGAATGTGATATAACACATACGGAGAAATACGTAGGATAAACATTATCTCCTTATTAAACCTCTACTGAAAAAATATGTTTATGAGCAGCCTTACAAAGAAAGAAAACACTAAAGAACTAGAGATGAATAAAAAAAATAATGCAGGAAGATGTGGCAGCCTAGGTAATGTATTTATATCCTTACCATATTACAGGCCCAAAGCTGCAAACACACTGCTTTTTGTAGAGAAACAGATGCTGCTACTGGAAAATATCTCAGCTTGACATCTATGGCCAGATGGTCAAACTTGTGCCCTCTGTATATTGTAATGCATGCAGATAATTCTGCTAAGTGTAGAAAAACAGGAATATGATTCAGTGATTGTCAACAGTTAGGATTACAGCAAACTCTTGCATGCACAGCCAAGGAACATAAGATGTAGGTGTTTGCTTATGCTGCATGTGTGACTTTATTGTGAGATCTAAGCTTTGGTCCAGCAATGGTCCTGACTTTCAGCAGCAATTTCAATTCAGGATGGGCAGGTACTTGTCTCAGGAGGGAGGTGACAGATACTGGACCACTAGTATCATGGTCTTGCAGTTGCTACTGGTAATAGATTTGTTTCTCTTTTATTCTGCTCCACTGCACAGTCAAAGAGGCTGAAACCATCCACAAATTAAACTAACCTGTTTGAATTTGAAATGGAAACAGGAACAATTTATGATAGCATGTAGGGGCAGGAACAAAAAGCCCTGCCTCTTAAAACCTGTTCATTGCATAGATACTTGAATTTCTGATGAGTTCATCAGGCTGGCACTTGTCCTGGCAAACTGTTGTGAAGCCATCAGTGTGTTTAGCGTACTTTCTAAGGTGGTCTCTGTGTTAAGGTACAAATGTGGACACAAATCCAGGCTAAGTAAGAGTGTGGATGTTAAATGGGGATATGCATACCTGTAAACTGTCTTGAGCTGGTATGACAGCTGTTATGGGATGATTTGGCACAGAAAGAGAACTCTGGGATAAAACAAGTTGATTAGTTAGTGATAATTACACATCCAACTGTAAGTTTTGTAACACAGAGAGTGGCTTCAGCTGAATGGTCTGGTAAAAGTAAATTCTCAATAATTTATTTCTTCTTGAAGTTCCCATTGACTTAAATGAGTTGAAACCAATTTTCCTTTCTCTCTCTGAACTTTACCTGGTTGCTTGGCATTATTAAGCAGTTATGCTTTTCATAGTTACTGCATTTCAGTCATAAACATGATAGGTGAAATGCACTTTGGATGAAAGATGCCACAGAGCACTTAGTGCTATTACGAGACCTGTTTCCAAAGTAGTTATTTGGAATGCAATTGTACACTTCAGAGTCTTTTTTACCCACTTAATTACCTAGTGTTTCTGTCTACAACTGGGCTAATAAACTTTAAAAGCCATGCAAAGATTTTATAATGCTAGTGGTACAAACAGAACATTTGCCTATACTCTTGCTGCTCAGAAGCTTCACAACCTGTGCAATCCCAATTACCTGTTTTCAATGAATGTCATCCCATGAGAAATTTCAAATCCCTACAATCTAACTGAATGCAGGCAAAATAGAAAATGTACATGGAAAAAATAAGTTTGCCCAGGAGGACTTTAGCACAGACTAATTTTTAGAGAATAATTTTAATTTACTCTGAAACACCTAGGGTGATTCCTTCAGGTAGGAATTGCCAATTTATGCTCAATGAGAACAGATTCTTCAGCTACCTGATTAGTAAAAGATACTCCTTTTCGCTACAGCAATATCCTTGTGTTGTGGTTTAAACCCAGCCAGCAACCCAGAACCACGCAGCCATTCACTCATTCCCCTCTTCCTTCCCCCACTGTGGGGGGAAGAGAATCAAAAGAATGTAACTCCCATGGGTTGAGATAAGAATAGTCCAGTAACCAAGGTATAATGCAAACCACTGCTGTTGCCACCAATATTAATAATGGTAAGGGAAATAACAAGGGAAGAGAATACAACTGCTCACCACCTGCCAACTGGTACCCAGCCCGACCTGAGCAGTGATATAGCGCTTCCAGGTAACTGCCCCCAGTTAATATAGTGGGCATGACATGCTGTGGTATGGAATACCTCTTTGGTTAGTTTGGGACAGGTGTCCTGTCTCTGCTTCCTCATGGCTTCCCCTCCTCCATGGCAGAGCATGAGACTCTTTACTGAGCAGCAACTGAAAACACCAGTGTTAATTACTGAGTAGCAACTGAAAACACCAGTGTTAATTACTAAGCAGCAACTGAAAACATTGGTGTTAATCAGCATTGTTCTCAGGCTGAAAGTCAAAAACACAGTACTGCACCAGCTGCTAAAAAGGAGAAAAACAACTGCTACTGCTGAGCCCAGGACACCTTCATGCTGTAGAATAGCTGTAAACTACTTTTACCTTTTTAATCCAGATTGTGACATATGGGTGACATTGGTTGACTAATTATTCAGAAAATATGATTCTATATCATAAATGTATGTACGTAGTGATTGATCTCTGGTTTGAACAGTTCATATGTGGAAGAAAGGTCACAACGAGGTTTAATATAGAAGAGTGTGAAGATAGTTTATGCCAGATTTAGGTCCTTAGGGTAAACAATTCTCACATAGAATTATATTTTTAAGTAAGGAACTGTCTAAAGCTAGAAAATATTGCTAAGGTGGTAAAGCGTTCCCCAGGAGTCTATAGAAATGGTCATTAAATTCAGTTTTATTTTCATGGGTTCTAGCCTACCAGTGGTTTATTTTTTTTTTTTTTGAACTAGTCTCCCATTAAGTTGTAATTTATTCCTCTTTAACTGCATTCCTGCTTACACCATTGAAATAAGTGGTAATTATCCCTAGATCTGGTGCTCCTGTCAGATTTATTTTCTTTTTGGCTTTGGTTTGACCTTTTTAGGTGGTGCAGTTTAGTCAGCATGGCCTTGATGCCTGCAGTGCTCCCCTCCTGCAGCTTTTTCCGGTCCTTTAATATCCTGAGAATCAAGTTGAGGAACTTGTGCAAATTTGGTGAGGTTTCCATCATTCACTTACTTTTGTATTCCCATAACTTGTTCATAAGAATGATACATCTAGAAATGATACAGGAAAGAGTGTTGGTGGCTATGAACTATACCATTATGGCAGTGTATTGACACTGTAAAAGTATCTTTCTTCTTATCCAAAAGCAGCAAGTTTTCTTTTTGCTGAATAGTGTCAACAGAATGATTTTCTAATTGAATTTTAAAAGCATCTTTCTCAAAAGTATGCTTACATATTTTTGGAGGTTCCTGATGCTTCACATGTTCTGATTTCCTTTTTCTCCCCTTTCGTAGTTGCTTGTAATGTTAACTATATACTCATAAATAAAAAAGCAGCTCTCTTGCCTGAAGGAATTTTATTGTGCGTTTGTAAAAGATTGGTTCAGGGGGTTGAATTCCACTGGTCTACACACACTTGCAAGAGCATTCATAAATTTTGCAATTGCAAGCATGGTTAAATCTTTTATTTATAAGTTAATGTACTCTTAATATTGTCAGAAAGTAGGGAGCGGAATGTACTTCTGGTGCATCTGTCTTAATTTCAGGAATGTCTGTCAGTTTACAATTTTCAAACAAATAGTTTGCTGTTACCTCAAACACCAGTCTTCAGTGTGAACTCTTGGGTGCTAAATTTAAAAAACAGAAGCCCTGGTTTTCTATAAATAGAAGCCAAACATGTTTTGATATATTAATTTTAGAAGAACCTTAATAGAATGCAAAAGACTGTGGAGAAAACATAAATTGTGAAGGTCTATTTAATTACAGCTGGCAAACAGAGGGACCTGGACAGATTGTGGCTTTTAATTCTCATCAGTGCCTATGGGGGCTTGAGAATCTCAGTTCTCCCAAAACTGATTATAATACATCTGATGCAGCACTGCCATCTCAGGGATTTTTGAAAGATGCAAATTTTGCAGTAAAATTGGAACAAAAGAGACTAAATTTGGACATAGGTCTGTATGCTGTCACTTTTTAACTCCATCTGCTTGGACTGTGTGTGCATATGTATATGCAAGTTAATTAACTTAGAAGGAGGCCTTCTGTGTTTGACACCTTGCTTTTTTTTTTTTTCCAGCTGCATCACATGATGTGATAAAAAGCATTATGTCTCCCAATAAATCTTGCTTGACTTATATCCTTAGGCTATTGTAGCTACAATGTTAGCTAATTTGCCAGTTTTTGCACAGATATGACAGCAGGGCTGTGGAAAAGTGTAAAATAAGATAGTCAGGATTTGATACATTAGCTGATCAACTGCATGTTTGTATTTAGATTATTTTTAATTTGGCTTCTGCAAAGAGCTGGCAGTGAGGAGAGAGCAGGAATAGCTGGGGAAGCTGCACAGCAGAAGTGAAGTGATGAGTTGGAAGGCTACTTGTCTATTTCCTAGCAAATGAATGTGAAATTTTGCAATTTAATTTTACATTCTGCACATGAAACCGTTGAGTTCTAAAAAGCTACCTCTTCACAGCATTCTGCATTGAGTAGTTTTCAAATTATTAATTAATAGAATAGAAAATGTTTCTGGAATGCTTAATCTGAATAATAAATACACAGACTAATTTACCACTCATTCTTTGCTGTTCAGTGAAGGCTGTATTATATGATGTTTTGACAACAAGAATTATCAGCAGGAAATTCAAAGGCATAAAATAACTCCATTTTTATATTACATATAATTCATTGGTTTACTAATAGTCTTTATATAGTGAAATAACATAGAAATCCATCCAGATATCAGGCATATTGTCTCTGAACACAAGGACAGAATGAAATTTAATTGCTTGCTTTCAATATAACAATATTTATAGTGTTAAGTCATTGCTCATTACTGGCTGAAGTGAAGGATTCCAAAGCTTGACCAAGAATTTTATATAGCATGACTTTAAACACAGATAACATTACAGTATGGAATCAGTAATGCAATAACTAAACAGTTGATGGGCTTTGACAGGCTGATTTTCAGATGCATAGAAATGCAATAATTTTTTGTACTCTTTTCAACGTTTTTTTTTTTTTTGTTTAGTTTATGATTGGGTAAGGAGGTTAAATGATGTAGGAACACAGTTCTGAAACAACTGAGCAACAGAAACAAAATATTGTGGGGTTTGTTTGTTTGTTTGTTTCCTCAGGGCTGAATGCCCAATTGCTTTTCTTTATTATAGCTTTGTTTTGGTGTTGCTGCACAGTTGATTACCACAGTAATTTTTATGCCATTCAACAGCATGACCCATCTTTTCTAATTGTGGAACTAAACCTTGTTCTGGGCCCTAGACATGGGCTCCACCATGATCTTCTGAGTCTAAATGCTTGTTTGTGAACTGCCAGTACATGTTCTGTTCAGCCTCATCTGTTGTTTTACCTCCTTTGAGACAGAGCTGTGGAGTCAAATTGGACTGCCCTAAGGGTTCTTCTGGCAGACAGTTGGATCAAAATATTTCCACAGATGAATTTAGGTTACTATATGAATATTCTTCTGCTGCTGAGCCAGGAAGAATAATGATTTCCTTCATTTTTAAAAAAAAAGTTTTGCCACAAATCTCCAACAATTTCTGCTTCTCTTTCATTATTCTGGGAATACTGTAGACAATTTGGAGTAGAATATCCACCGTAGGATAGACATTGATGATCTTCTGCCTCTCAGATGTCCTTCAAACTACTTTGAACAAAAATAAACACTGGAATTTTCTGTCCTAAGTGCTTCAGACATGATTGGTTACCAACTACCTCAAATGGATATTTTGTCATTTAGTTTCTTCAGGTCAGGGGGATAAAAAATGGATGCTGTCAGTTAAAAGCACTACAAATAGCTTAAATGCCATATCCTTAGCACTACCTTTTACTTTTCATTTTGCCTTGATTCCAAAATTTACTTTATAATTTGTTGACAACTCCTTCAGATTTGCAATCTCAGAAGATGAAGATGCCTTCCTGTACCCAGAATAGCTCCAACAATTTTGTCTGAAAAAGTATTTTAGAAATGCATCACCACAAATCATCAAATATTTTTATGGGGGGGGAGAGGGTATCCATAACCACCCACTAAGTGAATGATACTTCTTTTCAGTGTCTGGCATAGAAAAGTTGAGTATATTGATGCTGTTAAATGATCTTTGGTTTCTATTTTTTCCCTGCCATATATGAAAATATAAATCATTCATTCAGAAGGTGAATACATAATAATGTGTTTAAAAGTAGTTAATATCAGAACATGCAATTTTCTCAGACTCTACCATGGTATTTAATAACCACAATATACTGCACATAAGTGCATCATGTGTCTGCCTGTTTATAACCGGGGATCTTTAAATATTTTGTGAACATAAATTGTGAACAAAATGCAATAGCTGAGAAAGTTGGGGCTGTTCATCCTGGAGAAGAGAAAGCTGCGTGGAGACCTCATAGCAGCCTTCCAGCATCTGAAGGGGGAGGGTCTCTTCTTTAGTTAATGTAGTGAGAGGACAAGGGGTAACGGGTTCAAACTTAAACAAGGGAAGTTTAGATCAGATGTAAGAAAGAACTTCTTTACTGTAAGGGTGGTGAGACACTGGAATGGGTTGCCCAGGGAAGTTGTGAATGCTCCGTGGCTGGCGGTGTTCAAGGCCAGGTTGGACAGAGCCTAGGATGGCATGGTTTAGTGGGAGGTGTCCCTGCCGCTGGAAGGGGGGTTGGAACTAGATGATCTTAAGGACTTTTCCAACCCTAACTATTCTATATTTCTATGATATATGGGAAAAAGCTTCAGCTTTAATTAATCTTTTTCAGAGTTTAAAAGTCCTTTTATTTTTTCACAAGCATATAGAGGTATTAGGAGCAATTTCTAGAGACTTAGACATTGATTAAAATCTCTGGGGATAGCTGAACAGTCATCAGAGAGCTTGTGGGTTGGAGTTAAAGGGAGAACAGCCATGGGAGACATTATTGTGGGGATCTGTTACAGACTGCCTGACCAAAAGGATTTGGCGGATGAAGCACTCCATAGACAGACAGGAACAGCCTCATGCTTTCATGCCCTTGTTCTCATGGAGGACTTCAAACACCCTGATATCTGTTGGAGGGATAGTACAGCCTAGCACAAGCAATAAAGGAGGTTCCTTGATTGTGTGGAAGATAATAGAGGAGCCGACAAGGAAAGGTGCCATACTTGACCTTGTGCTCACCAACAGGGAAGAGCTGGTTGGAAATGTGATGCTCCAGGGCAGCCTTTGTTGCAACAATCATGAGATGGTTGAATTCGAGATCCTCAGAACAGTGGGAGAGCAAGCAGCAAGCTCACTGCCCTGGACTTCAAGAGAGCAGACTCTGCCATTTTCAGGAACCTGCTCAGTAAGGTTCCATGGGATATAGCCCTAGAGGGCATGGGGGCCCAAAACTGTTGGTTGATATTCAAGGATCACATGCTACAAGCTCAGGAGTGCTGCATCCCAACTAGAAGGAAGTGCTGCAGGAGGGCCAGGAGACCTCCTTGGATGGATAAGGAGCTACTGAGGAAAATCTGAGGAAAAAAAGAGGCTTATAAAAGGTGGAAGTAAGGACAGGTGGCCTGGGAAGAATACAGGGATGTTGTGCGGGAAGCTAGGGACCAGGTTAGGAAAGCTAAGGCCTACTTAGAATTAAACTTGGCAAGGGGTGTTAAAGATAGCAGAAGGGATTCTATAGGTACATTGCAAATAAAAGACAGATTAGAAGCAACATGGTCCCCCTCTGGAAGGTATCAAGAGAACTGTCTACCCTGGATTTGGAGAAGGCTGAGGTTCTCCATAACTTCTTTGCCTTACTCTTCACTGGCAAGTGCTCGGACCACACCACCGAAGTCTTGGAAGGCAGATGCAGGGACTGTGAGAATGAAGAGCCTTGACCCACTGTAGGAGAAGATCGGTTTTGACACCATCTTAGGAACCTGAATGTGCTCAAGTCCATGGAACCTGAAGAAATCCATTTGTGGGTCCTGAAGGAGCTGGCAAATGAAGTTCCTAAGGCACTATATTTGAAAAATCATGGCAGTCAGGTGAAGTTCCCAGTGACTAGAAAAAGGGAAATATAGCCCCCATTTTCAAGAAGAGGAAAATGGGCAACCCAAGGAATTACAGATCAGTCAGTTTCACCTCGGTGTCTGGCAAAGTCTTGGAGTAGATTCTTCTGGAAGGCATGCTGAGGCACATGAAAAACAACAAGGTGGTTGGTGACAGCCAGATTGGCTTCACTAAGGGGAAATCCTGCCTGACCAATCTGGTGGCCTTCTATGGTGGGGCTACAGAACTGATGGACAGGGGTAGAGCAGTTGAGGTCATGGACTTGTGCAAAACATTTGACACTGTCCCATGTGACATCTTTGTCTCTAAGTTGGAGAGACATCAAGGCTGGGTTGGACATAGCCTTGGGTGACATAGTTTAGTGTGAGGTGTCCCTGCCCATGGCAGGGAGGTTGGAACTAGATGATCTTGAGGTCCTTTCCAACCCTGACTATTCTATGATTCTATGACATCAATTTGATAGGTGGACCATTTAATGGATAAAGAGCTGGCTGGATGGTCTCATGCAGAGTTGTGCTCAATGGCTCAGTGTCCAGGTGGAGATCGGTAACGAGTGGTGTCCTTCAGGGATCAGTGTTGGGAATGGTCTTGTTCAACATCTTTGCTGATGAAATGGACAGTGGGATTGAGTGAGCCCTAGGCAAGTTTGCAAATGACACCAAGCTGTGTGGTTCACTTGGTACACTAGAAGGAAGGAATGCCATCCAGAGGGACCTTGACACCCTCGTGAGGTGGGCTGATGCCAACCTGATGAAGTTTAACAATGTCAAGTGCAAGGTCCTACACCTGAGTCACAGCAATGCCAAGCACAGCTACAGGTTGGGCAGAGAAGAGATTCAAAGCAACCCTGCAGAGAAGGGCTTGGGGGTGTTGGCCGATGAGAAAATGAACATGAGACAGCAGTGTGCTCTTGCAGCCCAGAAAGCCAACCATATCCCTGGCTGCATCAAAAGGAGTGTGACTCTCACGTCAAAGGAATTGATCCTGCCCCTCTACTCTGCTCTTGTGAGACCTCACTTGGAATATTGTGTGCAGTTCTGGTGTCCTCAACATAAAAGGGACATGGAACTGTTGGAATAAGTCCAGAGGAGGGCCACGAGGATGATGAGGGGACTGGAGCACCTCCTGTATGAAGACAGGCTGAGAAAGTTGTGGCTATTCAGCCTGGAGAAGAGAAGGCTGAGTGGAGACCTCATAGCAGCCTTCCAGTGTCTGAAGGGGGGTAATAGGGATGTTGGGGATGGACTCTTCACTAGAATCATAGTATCATAGAATCATAGGATAGTTAGTGTTGGAATAGGGCTGTAGTGATAGGACAAGGGGTAATGGGCTCAAACTTAAACAGAGGAAGTTTAGATTGGATGTAAGGAAGAAGTTTTCTACTATAGGGGTGGTGAAGCACTGGAATGTGTTGCCCAGAGAAGTTGTGAATGCTCCAGCACTGGCAGTGTTCAAGCCAGGTTGGACAGAGCATTGGATGGCATGGTCTAGTGGGAGGTGTCCCTGCCCATGGCAGGGGGATTGGAACTAGATGATCTTGAGGTCCTTTTCAACCCTAACTATTCTATGATTTATGATCTTAATGAAATCTCAATTTTCTCTGGTGATAATACGTTTGGGAATCTTGCCTGCAGGTGTTAATTCTTGCTCAGTGGCACTGAATGCCATATCACTGTGATGGGACTCAAGCCCCCACCCAGTCTAAGCAGCCTTTTCCAAGACCTGCTCCATGTTTTCCAGTCCAGCTTTTCACCTGCACCCCTCAGAGTGGGATGTGTTGCCGCTCTGCTATGGTACTTAGTTGGAATGAGACAGCCTTAGTATAGTTTATTTCAGATACTGCATTTTTTAGTTATTGGGGTTTGCAACGAGTCTTCTCTACTTTCCCACCACATTTACCTTTTACATTGCCTAGGGGTTTAGAAAATGCTTGAAGGATTTACTGATGCAAGTCACAATCCCTCATCCCTGCTCGGGAACGCACATTAGTTCAGGCTATCATTATTCCCAGCCTGATAAAACTTTGGAAATGCATGTGAAGTTCATATAAGCCTTCCAGTAAATTATACCAGGTTTCAGAGTATGTGTGGGATACCTGAACACATCCAGTGCACTGCCAGCAAAGTTTTGCCCTGTGTCACATAATCCCCCACCAAGCACATTCTTAGATGAAGGAGCAGCAACCTGTACTCCTTTCAAAGCAGGAGTAGTCTATATGGTCCCTTGTGGTTCAAAATACAAGTTTCTGGTTAGTGCCTGGACCTCCATGTTAGCACAGCACTTGTTTCTCAGCTTCAATCAGCAAAATCAGTTTCCCAGGGAAGCAAGACACATGGCATCCTGGTTGTGGCAGCATCAGTGTGGTCATTAATGGCATCCATCTTATGCTAACACCCTCCTATCCATAACTTAAGTTGGTTGGGCTCCTTCTGGGGGTTGCTGTGAGATTTGCCAGTTTTTGTCAGCAGTGACAGGGCATGAGCCCAAGGCACATGCGATGGCACACGGGCACTGCTGTTATCTCTGAATGCTTCCCTGGCACACAGCAGCAGTGGTAAGCTGATTGTCCAGCACAAGCAGAACTTCTGTGTTTGTGAAGCACTACCAGTGCTGCCAAGGGGACACTTTCCCCAGCCCCATTTGCAGGATGCACTTGCAAAACCACACAACAGGTGCTGCAGCATGACTTACATATTCCAGGACAAAAGCAGTGTAGTCCCAAGTGGCTGCCCTAATCCAATGGGAATCTTCTAACCTGCAGCAGAATCTGAACTTTTACCAACTGTTTGGCTTTTGCTGATTCAGCGGTCTGTGCTTTTCCTTCAGTACACTTTCAGGATATGTATAAGGAGAAGAATACGTATTACTGAGCATTCTATGATTCTACTGTGCTATCGTTATCAACATCAGATTTTTCCAAGATCACTTTCTTCACCAGAACCAGCAAAGCAAAGCACTGACTGGCAAGAAATGTGTAGCAGGTGGTGCAAGTGCTGTGATGTGTGTGGTCTTTCACAAATCAAATCCATACGATGTTTCCTGAGTGGCTTTCAGAGTCACAGAGCCTTGTGAATGCCCTTTCTGTAACATTACATGTTGGCACCTGGCAGCATTTTTAGCATAGCTCTCAGGCACAAGAGTGGATGGATGATGTAGCAGCCAGCAAACCTGCCAGTGGTTCTTCATCTCCCCTTGTCTTTTTGTATTAGACTAATTAATAAGTGCATAGAAGCAGAAGAATTGTAAGAACCATGGCAGGTAAAAACAATTTGGATATTTCTTTGTGTGTCTCACCACCATGGCTATTTTTTATTTCCTAGCAGTGACGGTCTTCTTGTTGACTACTTTTCTCCTTTTTTAATTAAAAAAAACCAACCCAAACCCCAAAACCACCCCCCAAAAAACAGAAGTTTGCTCTCTTTATATAAGAAATTCACCAAATACTTCACTAAATATCTCACCAAATGCCAAATATTTCACCAAAATAAAAGACTCCCCTGCTATAACCCATGTAAGACAATGCCACTGGCCCTGGGATGCTCTTCTCCCTATCTCAGTGTTCAGTAGAAACCTAAGTTAGATACCTGCTAAAGAAGGCAGTAGGAAGAGACTCAAATCCTAATGCAAAAGATAAAAACCTTGAGTTTCAATTCCAAGATGCATGGATTGTGTACTTAATTACAGTAAGTGACAATTTAGCAGCCTGAAAGATGTTTTCACACAGCCATCATCATTCTCATGGGGCTTCTTCTTTAAGAAAAAGCAACCAAACACAAAAACCCAAACAAACAAACAAAACCCAAACAAAATCATTCTTAAACAAATACAGTTTTCCTGTTCTTTAGAACCCAGGAATGTGAAAAAGCTTTGTGGATACTGCTTCATAGTATCTTCACGAGGCCACTGCTTTTAACTGCTTGATACAAAAGCAAGGAAACAGCTGCATGTGCTCACTGGAATATTTTAAAACACCTTTTCACAGAAAGAGGTTTTTCATCAGAAAACACTGATTAAACACAAAATATAAATCACTAGCATGAAAATCGCATTTAAAAAAAATTAATAAATTGTGAAAAGCCTGGGGTTTTACTAGTTTGAAGTCAAAAGGGGCTATAAACAGTTTTAATTGCAAAGTTTTTAGCCCTCAGCTTCATGAGTTTTATTTTGGATTGAGATTTTTAGTTTGTTGTCTTGATCTGCCCTGTGAAATACAGTTTGAAAACCTGCAGCATGTTGCAGGGAGGCATGTTGTGCCCACCCAGCTCTAGATGCAGGCTCTGGGTGCTCCCAAGCTGTTCATTGGTATGGGTGACTGCATTTTGGACCCCTGGTACTGGAAGCCCAAATGTCGCCATTCAGCTTCACGGGACAGAGCTGTGCTTGCCTCTCTGGCCAGCCTGGGGAAGATTTAGTCGCTCAGATAAAGGAGTGAAGATCTGAAGATAAGGTTCCAGCACAGCCCTCTGGATAGCAGCCTTCAGCCTTTCCTCCTCCAGCTAATGATTGTGGATGATTATATCAGGGAAACCATATAGAGAAAACTCTTGTTTTGTTCCTCCTGCCAGCTCTCAGTTAACCTCCGTGCCCTTTGGATCAGTAATATAGTGAAGATGTGTGTCTTGTACGTTGTTTCCTGACTTCCAAGTTGCTCTGTAATGCTCCTTTCTGGGAAAGCAAGCCGTGAGGACTGACTTTAGGGGAACCGCAGTTTGACGGATGTGGGAGGTTTTCGTGTTTGGAAAGAAGTGTTCCAATTTTCTCCTGATTACTTTTTTGTACACATTCCCAGAGATGTGGCTATGGGCCCACGTAGAGCTAATTAACAAATAGAGTTGAGGCTTTGAGTGTTTTTAAGGCAAATTTAACCCACTCAATTATCCATTATAGGGGTTGTAACACTGACGATCTCACAAGTCACAAACCTTTTAGTCGCAAACACAACATGGAGAAAATAGATCTTTTCCTCTCTGTTACCAGCTCCAAGCTCTGACATTAATATTTGATTCAGAGGACGGTGCCAGCATTAGCAAACCCACTGTCAGGGGCTCATTGGTGTCTCTGCCTTTTGTGCCTTCTTTGCTTCCCCCCTGACCTTTTCTGGCTGCCCTCTGAGTGATGCTCGCTCATCGCTGGATGTGGGCCCTGCTCTCCCCTCTCCCCCCACCCCACAGGCAACCATCCCGAGGTGTGACACCTTGCCCTCTCCTGCTTTTGTCAGAGAGCCCAGGGAGCTATTAAAACACTGTTATAAATCATAGTTATTAGCCAAGTGACTCATCTTACAGCACTGAGAAGGAATCTCTGACCTCCCGAGTGCTTGGTCTCTCACACAGAGAGCACTGGGGTGTTGATGAGCCTTTATGGTATCCTTATCTTGCAATTCCAACAGCAAAACCCGACCTGTGTTTTACTCGTGCTGTTTATATATCTAATCAAAGTGGGTCAGGAAACGTGGAAGACAGCACCAGGGCTGCCTGAGAAACATAATATTTGTCAGAGAGCATTAACTCAGCCTCTCTCTTTCAGGGAATGATAGATTAAGTGTGCCTGAAACTCTGTTTAGATTATGTGAAGTAATGCACTGGTGGTTACATTCATCCTAGGCAAATCATTTTCACTCACTTGAGCTGCCTTACAAAATTTTCCAATAACACTTTAAGCAGCCTGAAACAAAATGAAGTCTTCACGGGTCACTCATGTGGGAGTTCCTCTCGGAGCCCACTTGCACACAGACAGGTTCAGAGGGCTCTGTACCTAAAATAGAGGTGGGCCCCAGGCCAAAGCCTGGATCAGCATCGGGACCAAAGTCTGGGAGGTGCTAGGGCTGGTGTCCATGTACATTGTCCAATATTTAAGCTGGTTTGAGCAACAGAGAGCCTAACACCAAAGAAACAACAGCAGCCATTTATGAAATGATAGGGTGGCCTTCCTGGAGGATCTGAGAAGGTTTTGCACCCTCCTGGTCACCTGGCCAAAACGGCTGCCTGACCTCAGCTGTGGGCAGCAAACAAGGGCATCTCTGCTCCTGCTAGGACCTGTTCCCTCACTCTAGCATTGTCTCCAGATAGTGATCATTGTGCGGGAACCTCAATTTGAGGGCCGTGAGAGCCGTGAACTTGCCAGTCCCCCGACAATGAGATCTCCTGCAAAACAGCTTTAAACTGAAGAAGGACAGGTTTAGGTTAGCTGTTAGGAAGAAATTCTTTACTGTGAGAGTGATGAGGCAGTGGCACAGGTTGCCCAGAGAAGCTGTGGCTGCTCCATCCCTGGCAGTGTTCAAGGCCAGGCTGTATGGGGCTTGGAACAGCCTGGACTAGTGGAAGGTGTCCCTGCCTGTGGCAGGGTTTGGAACTAAATGAGAGTTAAGGTCATTTCCAACTCAAACTACTCTGTGGTTCTATGATTTTATGAAAGAGGAATAAGCCAACACAGGTGAGTGCAGCTCAGTTATGGCACAGGGAACAAATGTCAGACCACGTGCCAGAAAAACAGGCTCTGGACTGATCTGAGCCAGTTTTGAGACATGATCCTGTCTCTCCACAAAATGTAAAAGAAAGGGTTGGTCCCGTATGAAGACAGGCTGAGAAAGTTGGGCTGTTCAACCTGGAGAAGAGAAAGCTGTGTGGAGACCTAATAGCAGCCTTCCAGTATCTGAAGGGGGGCCTATAGGGATGCTGGGGAGGGACTCCTCATGAAGGACTGCAGTGATGGGACAAGGGGTAATGAGTTAAAACTTAAACAGGGGAAGTTTAGATTGGATATGAGGAAGAAGTTCTTTACTGTAAGGGTAGTGAGGCACTGGAATGGTTTGCCCAGGGAAGTTGTGAATGCTCCATCGCTGGCTGTGTTCAAGGCCAGGTTGGACAGAGCCTTGGGTGGCATGGTTTAGTGGGAGGTGTCCCTGCCCAGAGCAGGGGGTTGGAACTAGATGATCCTAAGTTCTTTTCCAACCTAACTATTCTATGATTCTATGATTAAAGAGAAGGTTTCAGCATATCTCTTCTGAAACCCATGGAACCTTACTAGAGATGATAATTATGTCTTGCTCAATTTAATAATTATACAGGGCTATATTTCATCTGCACTCAGTGCCAATTCTAAGCTGGAGTGAAATATATTTGCTTAATATTTCTTAGGGAGGATTGCTATAATTTTCAGGGGAGGAATGCAATTGGATGAAGCCTAACAATGCTTCTGCTAGCCAGTGGGTTTTTAAAGAGTTTTGCCTTTATCTTTTTTAAAAAGGAGCTGTGTTGACATCAGCTCCTGCTTTCAAACATAGTGTGGCCCCAGCAATTAGGAGTTCTGGGGATTAAGTAAAAAGTCCCTTTTAAAACTTTTCAGAAAATACTTTGAACAAGAGGGGGAAACTACTTAAGTCAGCTGCTTCTGTGCATGTCTTTTTTGCTATGAAATTTGACTTCAAAGAAAACCCTTCTGTTTCCATTTCAAGGTCTTTTCTGTAAGGCAAGGAAGATAGGCAACCAGCTCTGGAATGCTGCCGCTGGAAGATTTATTGGAAGTCTTGAAGGACTCAGTAGACTGGGAAGGTAATTTTTGTATCCTACTGCACTCAAGACTGATTTAATTTTGTGTCAGTTCTGGAACTGCAACCAGAATATGAGCTGTGATTTTAAAAATTGCTCCTCCGAGTGCCTGACCTTGCAAGGGAGAGGAATCTAGAAGGAGTTGGAAGATAAAGAGATCTTGCACAGCCCATCAGATGCGTTTCACTAGCTTAGTGGACCTCTCGCTTCTTCCTCATTTCACCCACAAGGTCTTTGCCTTTGATAGGATGCCAGACTCTTTGCCAGTCTCCATGCCACAAGAGTGCAGCTTCTCCTCAGGGTATGTCTGAAATGTGAGCTGGAATTTTTTCAACGGAGGACACAGCTACTGCAATAACCTATGTGTATAACAATTATTCTTAGGAATACATACAATTGTTATGTATATAGCAATTATTTTTAAACATTATTCTTTTTCTTTTCATTACTATGAAGTATATAAATCTCAAGGTGGTATTTCAAAGAAAATATTAAGGGCAAGAAATTTCATTCAAATAGCAGGAAAAATACATTAATCGGTTGATTAAATTTGGGTATTCTCTGAAGGACAATGCCAGAAGTCCCATTATATGAGTCACTTAAAATATATTAGACAAAACTCTGGGGAAGGTATTTCAAAAAGAAGTTTTATTTTGGCAAAAAAAAAAATAAAGAGAAAATGAGCTAATAGCTTTGCAGGGTTTTTTCAGTTCCAGCTCAAAAATCTATGATTCAAGTCCTGAAATGCGTATAATCTATGGAGTCCCACTAGAATTTAAGTTTCATTTCCAAAGAAAATTTGATTAGAACAAATTGCCCTTTCTCAACATTAAATCACTGCTGTTCATAGTATATGAAGTACAGGGTGACCGCTTTTAAAATATCTTTTCAATTGCCTGAGATTAACATAAACCTTACACTGTAATTGCAACAAGATTCAGTTTTTCTACAACTGATCTCTGCAGCAAGCATAGAGGAATTTAAATAACACCACACATATCAAAATAACATTGTCCAGTTGTAGAGATGACTACCACTATCATGCAGAAGATCACCCACATAGCAGATGTATAATACAGGATAGGCACCATCAGATGGCAGCCCCTAAGCTATGGTGGGCTAACAGGTCACTTGCTGCTGAATCCAACCTGGTTTTCTCTGATATTTTTGCTAAAAGATAAATTATACTACAAAAATTGCCTGAATATCAACTTACCATGTAAGTACTCATTGCTGTGCAATCAGTAAGGGAAAGCCAAGTGATCCATGAACTATGATGGTGAAATAGAAAAACTGAAATCCCCCTGTTACATATCAAATCAACAAAGCCTTACTGTATTATATACAGTTCATTAATAAATGTCATCTGTGATTAGCGTTGGTGGAGCCGTTAGGGGAAATACATTTTAGAATCATAGAATCATAGCATCATAGAACAGTTAGGATTTCAAAGGACCTTAAGATCGTCTAGTTCCAATCTGCCTGCCATAGGCAGGGACACCTCACATCAGATCGTGTCACCCAAAGCTCTGTCAAACCTGACCTTGAACACTGCCAGGGATAGAGCATTTGCCACTTCTTTGGACAACCTGTGCCATCACCTCACCACTCTCTCCAGCATTGAGGTATTTTGCAAAATGGGAAATTACCCTACAGAAGCAACAGAAAATAGCATAAATTCCATGTATTCCACTTCTTCATGCAATCACCTGACGCTGCACATTTGCAACTATAGAACCATACCAGTGTGCCATCTTGTCCTTCCTCTTTCCATTCTCCATTTTCCTTAATTTACATAACTGCTTATTGTTCCCTCACTTCAGGGAGGGTTTGGCTGTGGGGATGGAAGGGTTATACTTTGTAACTGGTCTATTGCAGTGCTACTAGAGAAGTCAGTTGCTGTCCAGTGCGCTATGAAACACTGTTGGTGTTCAAATCCCAAGTGAGATAGCCTACCAGACATCATCCTGGAATCTTTTGAATTCGTTTACTTTATTCCCATTGCCACTGGGGAGTCTACATATCACAATAAGTAAAAAGTCTCTCGAATAGTGGTGGTTGACTTTAGCTGTGATTAGCAGTAGAAAACTGAAAAGGAAATTACATATTGCTTTAACTCAAATGGGGCTGGGTGCCATGCTTGCTCACATTAGTGTTGGGATGATACTCTGAGTTTGATTCTGACACAAAGTCCAAAGCTGTGTAGTTACAGTTGAATTATCAACACCATTTAGCCTGGGTGGAGACAATTTTCCTTCCTGACACACAAGCTAAACAGAGCTGCTCACCTCTTCGTAGAAGACTGAGACCCAGTCCAATCTAAGATACAGCCTTCTGTTTTCATGACAAATATTTAATTCCAGGTGCTGATTTTGCAGGTGTCTTTTTATTTGAGAGTGTTGAGCTGTCAGGCTATAAACCAAGAAAATGCAATTCCAGAAGAAATATCAGAGAAAGAAACAAGCCATTGCCCAGTGCTCATTTAGCATTTCTCCCCATACTCCATCCCATTTTGCACCATCCAAAAGAACTAAAGAAACGGAAAGCAGCTCTGAAAGTTCATGCCAGTTCAGGCAGGGGATACCTCCATTAGGGCACTTCAAAAGATAGTTGTAAGTCACCTTCAGAAGACACCATGGGGTCGGACTGGGAGCACAAACTACTTTGCTGGGATGGAGCTGCATCTCTAGGGCTTCAGGTGTTGATAGCTCTCCCTGAGAATCCCCCTAAACCACTGCCCTATGCCTTTACAAGAAAGCTGAGGGACAGAAAGGGAAAAGAAACACTATCAAAGTCACCATCCCTATCAATGGGGTTTATCAAGACATGAGCAAATGGCCAACTGGATTTTGAAGTTGCTGCATTGCAACAGCTGCTTTAAGGACCTTTTTCTTGATGCTGGGTGTTGGGATATATCCTTTTGGACAGGATATTAATGATATGCCCTAAATGAAGGTGTCAGGCATAATTTTAGCTTGGAAAAATGTCTTTGCTGGATATACAGAACCCTGAAGTATTGCAGGAAAGTCTCTGCAGTTGGCAGACAAATAAAATCTCCAGGTTGTGTCTGCAGTGGCTGTCAGTGCATGACATTAACAGCTCCTGTATGCCTGCTGATACACAGACTTATTCCACAAAATGAGGTATTTTCCAGTGTCTGCCTATGATGTTTGCAACTGGCCCACTATCAAAGCAATACCTGCTGCATATCCAGCTCTGAAAATGTCACTAGTGAAAGTCTATCATAGCTGCAATATCAGCAGGACTATCAATGCAAAAACTGAAAATACAAGAGCTTTGGACATGTCTATTTGAACCAGCTTTGTGTGACTGCATCACACAGATGACATTTTTGGTTTTGTTATTCTGAGATAACTTCTATTCTTGGAGGCATGGCAGCTAAGGTGTTATTTCTAATAATTTTACTGTTGTGTCTTAACATCTGAATATTTCTAGTAATATTTAGATCTGTTATGCTCTAAAGAGCAGGCTAAGCTAACACGGTTTTGTATGTAGCGAGACTAAAAAGTATGGTGTTTAAACTGAGATACAGCTTGATGGTAACCAAGCATCATCTGCTATCACATTTTCTTGGCCAAATAGAAGCTTAGCAAAGGGAAGACCTTTAGTAGAAGTGGCTCTGATGTGTATCAATAGGCCTTAAGCTAGCATTGATTATATTCACCTTTCATATAGAATCTAGAATCATAGAATAGTTTGAGTTGAAAGGAACATTCAGTGGTCATCAAGTTCAATTCCCCTGCAATGGCAAGCAAGGCCATCTTCAGCTAGATCAGTTGCCCAGAGCCCCATCCAGACTGGCCTTGAATGTCTCCAGGGGTGGTGCATCCACCACCTCTTTGGGAAACCTCTTCCATACTCCTGTGCTCTTGCAGGAAGACATATTTATTTTCAGATATATTTGGAGGAGATGCATGCCTCCTAGGGTATTGTGTGTTTACAATCAATAACTGCACTGAGGACTGCTGTATGTACTGAAATCTCACTGAGGCTTATGCAGAAATAAATATGTTAAAATAAAAACAAATTCAGGGCCATACATTGGGAGTTCATTTTTATTCTTTACTTTTCTCAGTGTGATTTACGTAATGTGTTTCTTTCATGAGCAATTTGCAATGCGGAGTTCTGCACACAAAGGAAACCTGTCTTACGGCATGCTACAGAAGAACCACCCAACTTGCCCTATTGTTACAGGTTTCTCAAGTCACCAAATACTAAGTGCTTCCCTTCTGCTCCAAATCTAACTCTTCAGGTGCAGCCTGGGGTTTTGACAATAAAAGCTTGTTCTGTTTAAAAAAAACTCCATGCTAGTAAGTCCTTGAAAAATCTGTCATTTGGCTCTGTAGTATTAGTATTTCATTATTTATATATATATTTTTTCTTCCCAAAATGTGTAAAAATGCTGCGTGACATTCTGGTTGTTTCTCCTTCTTGGAAATGCTGCTCGTTACAAGGGTATTTCCCAAGTGATTCTGATAAGTATTAAGTATTTTCGTTAAAATGAATCATGTCAGCTACCTAAAGCACAAAAAAAAGCAAACTTGGATAAATATTTCGGGTGAAGGAGGGGAAACATTCTGAAAATCCTCTGTGTATTTTTCCTGGGATCTGATCTTCTATGACTTGCCTGTGAGCAAGCTGAAAGACTTTTAGCTGTTCCTAACCAGATCCTATTTTGTTTACTGCTCTTCTCTGCTATTTATTCAAAACTGTAAGGGATCCTTGGATATTTTGCTATACTCTTATTCAGTCAGGGGATGAAAAGTCTGAGGAATGCCACAGGATTATTGTAACAGTATAATTACCTTGCAGACAGCTCTCTTCTCAACAACTTCCAAAAGCTCTTCTATACATCTCAGTTACCCACGTAATTAATTAAACACAGCTGCAGACTAGAACAACTGTTGCAAAAAAAAACCATGCTTGCCATTTTCCTTTCCTGCTCATTTGCAGGCAGTAGCAGAAGAGGAGGTCATGTAGGAGCAGTTACAACAGCTCAGGACCATCTGCTTTGCCCCATGGCCTAAAATCCTATTGAGTAAAAGCAAGAGAGGGGGCAAGAGCATCTGCTTGAAGCACAGCACTTGCTACAGCCAGTTCATGCTCACCGCAGGGGTGAAACTTTAAAAGTCGTTGCTAGTCTCATGTGACTATGTCCTGGAAATGACCTAAGGAGGGAAAGCCCTGAGGATTTTTGCCAAAACTCCTGTGTCATGTCTTTTTTACACAGTGTTAGAAATACAGTACTTAAGTGGGGAAAATGGAATAACTGAAGCAGTCTGAGTTTGGAAGGGAACTGGCTGAAAACTGGAGCAGGTGACTTTAATACTTTCAAATGTTCCTGGAAGCAACTGGTGCTACAAAAAAAGTAATACTGGAAATGGTGCTGTCTTCTCAACTGCTAGATGTGGCAGGCTTAAAGGTGTGGGGGACTTACAATAAATTCCATTGGGATAATTAAAACAAAAGCAAACTGCAGCAAATTCACTCAAAACATTTAAAGCTATCATGATCCATGGAAGAAAGTGACCTTGAAAAGTGTATTTTCTATCCAAAGAGCCAGCTATCAGGCCAGATGATTGAATGCTATATGGCAGTTATACAGTATAGGTAACATTAAATATAATTAGTTAACTCTCAGACAGGCTAAGCAATACTGGCAGCCATGTTATTCTTTCCTTTTAATGGCCTTTGCCAGCCAAACATAGCAAAGACCACAAAGAGAAAGTAACCGTATCGCTAACCATCGCTAGCCAGTATTACCTGGGGCTTTGGGAGCACAAAGTAGCTATGAAGGTAAACACTTGAAGAGAGAATCATACTCCATTTTTGTTGCCTTTTCACATATCAGCAGCTTTCCCAGAAGAAAACGTGGAGAAGCACAAGAAGCAAGGGTTATTCTTTTCAAAGGGTGCCTGGGGATGCACGTGTGCTGTTACAGCCTTCCCTGTTTCACAGTTACAAATGGCCTGCTTCAGCACAAAGTATTTTATGATCTGTATGATTTCTTTTCCACAAAATGCCAATGCTGTCAAGGAATAAGGAAGCTCTGTACCCAGGGCTTGGTTTGGGTTCGGGTTTTGTTTTGGGGTAGTTTTGCAATGTGTTCAATGGCAGCAATTGTCTTTTAAAATAAAAAATGGATTTGTCCTGGAAAGGGAAACTATTTATTCTTGTAAGGCACAGGTTGCGCACTGTGCAGAATGTCATCACCCATGTCTCATCCAGCTTTCTTCACCCTCTATGTGATGACGGAGGCCCTGCCTGCTTGTCCTGAATGAGTCAGGGACCATAATGACGTTTCCAGAGGCACAGCTGGAGCCTATAGTTCTTTCCAGACAGTTCCAAAGACATTATGAGGGCAATCCAGACACATATACTCCTCATAAGCTCCTGTGCAGATTTGAGGCTAAAAGTTACAATTTTTAAGATTGATATTTGTAAATAGATGTATAGACTGTAAACAAGTACTGGAAAGGCCTTTGCAAAATTCTTTTCTTTACATGAGGTGACACACATTGAAGACTTGCCCCTGGTGAACAGGACTATGAGAAAGCACAGTGTTGCTCACTGGTGAACTAAAGATACTATAAATGAGGTGTTTGGGAGGTAATGCTTGAAACAAAATGTAGGACTCTGGCTGCCTGTGTATTTCATATATTAGCTATAATTAATGGTGCTGCTTTGCTTTGTCTTACAGGTGAAGCTTGAAAAACACAGAATCAGCTAATAAAGAGGAGGAAAAAAGGCAAAAAAACAGGCCAGGAAAACAAGTGACAGCCCTTAGCAAGGTCCTCCAGGGGAGAAGGTGCTCTTCAAATAACATAATCCCTGTAGCTGCTATTCAACTTTTGCAGGTCTGGATTTTGCTAGGTATTGCATGGGTAGCAGAAGGGAAAAGTGCCAGCTGCAGCAAGTCATCACCTCACACCTTTCCTGAGGTCCTGCCGTGGTCTGCTCTTTCCAGGTCTTGAGATGCTATGTGCTCTGGTGGTAGAGAAGTTTCCATACTCTTCAGAGCATATGTCCTGCATTTTTTTTCAGGCCTTTCTTTAGTCAGTATAGATGATTTATGCTATTCCTCCTTGCTCTAAGTTAAAAAGCAGGCTGTATTTAATCTTCGGTGATTTCCACTGTTACAATGTCATTTATGGGCTCTCTATAGATTTTAATGGGCACAGAGACTTCCTTACAGAATGTGATAATAGAGAATGTGATAATATTTTCTTACAGTGTTTCTCTTCAGGCTAGTTAGTAGAATCATATCCTGGAGGCTTAGGATAGTAGGAGCTCTACTTCTCTTTGTTCAACATCCCTCATGTTCCTCCTTTGTTTGTATCTAACTGCATTATGTCTTAAATGAAAGACCTTATTAATACTGTTTTTCTCAAAGTCTGTAAATCTGATCAGTAGCCAGTTTCCACAATTTATTTTCCAGCATCTCATATGCCCTGCCATATTGACAGTGCCTCTGCCAGATGCTCTTATTACACCTTTCCAATGTGCCAGTGGTTTGCTGCTCATGACCCTCATGATACTCACCACGTGGCAAGGAAATCTTGATTGCCACCACAGGCTGTGCTGCCTTGGTCTCCTATCCCCATATTTTCTTCTGGATTAGGCTAAGTAGAATGACAGATAACTCAGTAACAGCAGTGCATAGCTGTGGCACGCCCCTCAGAGAAGAACTACTCCTTGGTCTACTATGGATGAAGATCAGAGTGAGCACACACTGCCTACTGTCTCTTCCTGCCTATGTCTCTGCCAGGCAGAGAACAAATAGATGGCAAATCATCTGTATTTACAGCTACAATGGGTGAGAAGTGTCATTGCCAGTCTTTGCCCAAATCCTACCACAGAAGTGAGATAATTAAATTGGTTTAAGAGTTCAGAGAGAATTTCCATATATAATTTTATACTTCTCTTGTCCCATTTTATTTTCCTTACATTCTTTTTTCCTCCTCCCCCCTCTTACCTCTCTTCAGTTTCTTTCCTGACTCTAGTGTGAGGGAGTCGGGGTAATATTTGTTTTTCTCCTGTTCAGTTCAATACCCCAGCTGATCTGAGATATCCTAGGTTATACTCTGCCAGGCCTGTCTGCTGATCTGGAGTTTCATTAAAAGGCTTCTCTGAACAATAGTAACTTATTTAGATATAAATGTAATCAAATCCTTTTGAGACTACAAATATTGTAGTTTTAAGCAAACTCAATTGCCATTTATATTTTTATTTTAAATTATTACTATAGTAAAATCTGCTATAGCAAAACCTGTAGTTCTTGCCAAAATGCTTCTCCAAAAGGCTTTAAAGAGGGAAACCCTCAGGACTCCAGTATTTACTTGGCAAATGGATATGTCAGTATCAGTGCAAGGTCCTGTTGGCGCTAAGTTAACTCTAGTTGCCCCAGTAGACCTTCAGAGATCCCACTGATACTGCAGCACACCAACTGTGGGCACATTCTAGATTTGAGCTGCCTGCTGAGGCTGGAAGCTACAACAGAGGTTACCGGGGTTTTCTGAACTGACAGCCGGCTCAGATCAGCACTTAGCCCATGCAGGCTACAGAATGACTCTAGCTGCTAACAGCTGTAAACTTGGATTGATGCAAAAGTCTAAGAAAGAAAAGGGCTTAAGCCTGGTACCAGCACTGCAGCATGGCTGCTTTCATTTCAAACACATTCAGAAAATGGAATTAAGTGAATTCTAAAATATTTTCCATGAATTAGCTGCAGTAGATTCCTTCTTATCTATTCAAATAACCTTGAAATACAAATACACTTAATTCAAATACATTAAGAAGAAAAAAAGAAAACCAAGTATAAATGTACTATAACTGTTAGTTCTGTAACTGCTAGCTGCTTATGCCAGTTTCTACTTGTAATCAAGGTGAAGAGAGAAAATCTTGGGGTTTGTCCTCATTTGGTCATCAGAATTGGTCATCCCAATAAAGCTCTTTGAGGATTGTCCCTTTTCCACTATGCACCAGCTTAGTTGCAAGTATTCCTTAGATTGTGACTTTTGCTTTATACCCAGATTGTGGAGAGGCATATTAAAAATAGGGAGAGCATGGTCTTATAAAATTTTGATCCCAGATTATCAGTCCAAGCTGCACTCTCTTCAGCATCCTCCTACCAGATTTCCTTTCCTGTATCAATGTGTTTAAGGTCTTGTTCAACATCTTTGTTTGCCAATGACATTAAGCTGTGTGGTGTACTGGAGGGAAGGAATTCCATCCAGAGGGACCTTGACACGCTTGTGAGGTGGGCTGATACTAGTCTCATGAAGTTTAATGATGCCAAGTGCAGGGTCCTGCACCTGGGTCTGAGCTATCCCAGGCACAGCTATAGGTTGGGCAGAGAAGAGATTCAGAGCAGCCCTGAGGAGAAGGACTTGGGGGTGTTGGTCGATGAGAAAATTAACATGAGACAGCAGTGTGCTCCTGCAGCCCAGAAAGCCAACTGTATCGTGGGCTGCATCAAAAGGAGTGTGACTCTCACGTCAAAGGAATTGATCCTGCCCCTCTACTCTGCTCTTGTGAGACCTCACTTGGAATATTGTGTGCAGTTCTGGTGTCCTCAACATAA
>JASSUY010033278.1:42150-66067 GCA_032466535.1 Forpus xanthops
AGGCTGCATGGAGACCTCATAGCAGCCTTCCAATATCTGAAGGAGGCCTATAGGGATGCTGGGGAGGGTCTCTTCATTAGAGACTATAGTGATAGGTCAAGGGGGAATGAGTTAAAACTTAAACAGGGGAAGTTTCGATTGGATGTATGGAAGAAGTTTTCTACTGTAAGGATGTTGAGGCACTGGAATGGTTTGCCCAGGGAAGTTGTGAATGTTCCATCCCTGGTGGTGTTCAAGGCCAGGTCAGACATAACTTTGGGTAGCATGGTTTAGTGTGAGGTGTCCCTGCCCATGGCAGGGGGTTGGAACTAGATGATCTTAAGGTCCCTTCCAACCCTAACTATTCTATTATTCTATTTGCTTTTCAGGAGAAACCTGACATTTCAGCAGTTTGAACTAACTACACTGTAAATAACTGTTGGCAGAGAGACGCTGACACAAAAAACTATTTATGTTAACAAGATATAGAAAGAGGGTAAGTAAGAAAGGAGAAGAGGTACAATTCAAAAATATGTAAGTATGGAAGAGAAGCATAGGGAGTTCAGACACCTGTTCAAAATTACCCACAAAGTATGTCAGAATCGGAAATTAAATCTAGGTCTTGCCCATTCAGTATGTGATCAGGCTGACTACCGTAACATACACCTTAGAATATAAGATTTTATTGGGGTGACCTCTACCAGCACTGAATGTTGCGCATGTCCCAGATAACACTTTCTGGGAGATGTGTTCAATTGAAACTGAAATCTTACATCCTTTCTCCATATATTCTAAAGGAAATCAGTTAAGCAGGCTGTATTTCAATCACAAGCTTGCTGCTGTTCACAAATCTGCTTAGGCTGTCCTCTCGTAGTTTATGATGTCAACAGGCTCCCTGATTGAAATACAGCCTTGAAATCCACTCCTTTCTTCCAGACTCCAGTATATATTATTCATGTAGTTTTTAAAGACAGCTGTGTGAATTAATGAACTGATCCGAGAATAGAGGTTGGCCAAGAGTGTCATTTGTAAGTCATGTAGATGACCTCATAAAAACTGCAAAGAATGCTTACAGCTCGCTTGTAAAACAAATCTATTCCTTAATAACTCAAAATGCCCACGTAATTCAGCACACATTTTAACCCAAGTGATAGCTTCATAAGAGAAGATGAAAATTTCCCATGAAAAAGACATTTAACTGGTACAGGCAACAATAAACTTTAATTGATATTTCACAGTATGTACAAGTTTGCTCTCCAGGGAGTGTAGAATATCATTTTTGCACCTGCACTCTAACTGCAGACTTATAGTATTTCAGCCATTAAACATTTTTCATTAAAGCACTTCATATAGAATTAGTATAATCTGATTAAACAGAAGTATTCTATATATAGGTTTTTCACACCATATTAATGCAGAGCTGTTAGAACTGAAGCAGTTTTGTGCAGGCAAACCCCAGGTTTCAATCCACAGTCAGTAATAGGGGTGGTCTGTAGTCAGAGCACCATATTTGTAAAACATATTTATGGTAATGTACTTGACTGTATCAAAGAAGAAAGGTATTTCTAATAAATAAGGGTTTTTCCACATAAATTGCTTTTTTGCACTTGATTTCCCCAAAGAAATTGGGGAATCTAGTGAAATAGCAGTTTATGGTATTGCACAATGGTATCACATTCTTTACAACTTCCATCCTTGGCAGTCATAAAACCTAACAGTAGAAAGAGTGTTTGGATACTGGGCAGCAGAGGGAATATTTTTGGATGGCTATAACTTAACAAATCTGCAGAAATATTTGTCTTATGGTTTGTATTTTATAGCTGTTATCTAGCTGGCAATCAAGGGTGAACAGCTGTGCAGTTTTAAGATGTATGATTTTTAAACAATGAGCTGGAGGCCTTGCTAAATGGTTCAAATTAGATGTGGGTAGTAGCAAACATCACAAGATTTTTCACCTTGTGTTTGCGACAGAGATTGAGGCTGAAAGTGCTTTGCAAACTCAGTGGAGGTAGCACCTTCTTAGTCATTTGTAAGAGACCCTTGAGAATATCTGCAGGTTTCCTTGATTCTGTGATTCTGTGAATCCTTTATGTGTGCCATGTCCTTCAGAGAGTTCACACAGGCCATCACCGCCCAAAAATTTCCTCTGCAGAAAAGCCAAACTTAACAGGCACTGCTCTCCATACATTTGAGAATGACTTTACTGTTCAAGGAAATGGGATACCTGAAAAATGGAGAAAATAAGACACGTAAAAACATGAACAGATACAAATCTCAGTTTCACAAGAGCCAGTAAATGACAAAGTTTCCAGCGCATGCATTTGCACAGGGCTGCAGGGAATGGTGGTTTGCCTGTGCCTGCGATGAAAAGATGAGACATGGTTTGTGTTTATTATAAGTAGAGGGAGCTATGGTTGTTTTGTATAAAAATAACTCTCTCCATATCCCACAGACTTACAGAGGAAGCATATGGAGGTGTGACTGATTGACTTTGTGATAACTAGCCTTAGACCACAGGCTGGAATAGTTTTAGTTCAGTTTGGGCTTTTTTATCCGTAAGACAAACATAAAATATAGTTTAGGATTCAGAGCTGTCCAGCAAACAGTATGCAAACCCAAGAACAAAAAATCTTGGAGGAGGATGGGTCACAATTTCCCACCTGAACATTTCTTCCATGACTTTCTTCAAAGAACATCACCTTTCTCATGACATATCATATCATATCTTACAGCACTAATGATCAGATAATTAAGGTATTCTTCCTTCCACTGTCCCAAAGAAGGTTTTTACATTCACAGCTACAGAGATGATGAGTAAGCTCTTGTTTTGCTCTGGATTTAGCACCAAGTAAACTGCTTAAACTTTACAACTGGGTGACCTCCCAAAACACTTCGAGCCAAAGATCTCCACCATGCAGAAGAATGTGGTTAAGCAGTATATGAGGTTGCATGACAAATTGTTAGTTTTGCTCTTGCTGTCAGTATTCTGTCCCTACTCATGTGAGTACTGAGCAGTCTCTTCCCTCACTGTGAGTCTCCTCCTCGTGCCTGAGCCAAGATCTTAAAGTATTTTTACATACATTGACTTGCTATTTATCTTTCAGGAACAATTATACCAGGTCACATTAGATTTTTCATAATGACTGTCAGTTTTAGCTGAGCTCTTAACTGGTATGTTACAGTGACCTTGCTAGGAACACTAATGATAGATAGGTAGAGCTTAGGAAACTGCTCATCTGACCTGAACTGGCAACCACAAGGCTAGGCTATACTTCAAAGAAATCCCAAGTCTTTTAACTCTATACCACCAGTACAATCCCACGCTGATCATTTCACTGTCCAAGAGTTACTGGTTTCCTCTGCATGTGTTTGGCAGGATAACAGAAACATAACATGGTTGTGAGATTTTTTGCTTATGTTGACCCATCTTTCCCTGTGCAGGATGAGGTGAGGCTGGATTTCTGAGGCTCATCCAAACAAGATCTATGGGTCTGAAAAGTGATGCACATGCAGCTGATGGCTGCTGGGGGAGGAGAATGTAATCTTAGGCAAACAAGATTTTACAGAGCCTGTCAGGAGCCCAAGGCAATGCAGTTCACAGGCTGCAGAAAGAGCAAGGTGTGAGGTACAGCAGTTCTCACTGAGTCCCTCACCACAACCTAGCTAAACAGCTGAAGTGGTGATGAGATCTGCTACAGTTCAGAAGAGAGGCAATTGCAGTTAACTGTGTAAGGCTGCTTGTTGAGTGACGTTTGTCCTGTAATATATTTGAAGATAATATACCTTCAGAGAACAGTAAAGGAAAAAGATGGGGACATAACTGAGCTTTGGCAAAAAGCATTTGTGATGTTGTCTCAGGGAAAGGGTTCCTAATTTTTTTAAATGCAATACAACCTGCATAAAAGAGGTGTTAAATTTGTTTTCTAGTGGAGGGCCTGATGAGGTTGTTAGAGACTGCATAGAACTTGGGAAGCAGAACAGAAAAGAAATCCCCACCTTTTTTCAGTTTGGAGATGAGAAGCCCATCCTTCACCTGCGTAGTAAGAGACTCACTATGGGATTTGCATGTGAGGTTTTAAGAGGGTTCTAGTACCTGGAGGCCCAGGCAATAACTTTTTTATAAGTACCACTTATAAGGAGAGAAAATTCACTGCTCATAGATGTTTTAAAAACAAAAACCATAAATCTTGCCTAGGAGGCAGACCCAAGCAGGTGAATTTAACCAGCAGTTCAAGCCTGTGAGAGCCTTTGGGAGGTGTTGAATTTGGAGAGCTTTGTTTTGTCTTTCCATCCCACAATAGCAGATTAAACTGTTTTCCTAGAACATCACTACAAAAACAAAATGTACCAGAAAAGTTCTAAATCTCACCACTATTTATTATCTTTTTGTCAGATAATATCTACTTCTGGGTAAAGCTTAAAGTTTATGTTCTGTGGGCAAGCTCAAATGCAGGGCAAGACAACATGATAGCCATGGCAGAAAAATAGGATAGAGAATATTTGGTTGTATTGTGTGATCTTTAGCAAATCCTTCTCCTGCCTCTGTTATTGCTCTGACCTCAGTCTGCTTTGCCCAGATAGATTAGTAATCAGTGGAGATGACAGATCTCCAAGACTGGAGCGGTCTCTCTTTGTGGGTCTGCGTAGTAGGTAGAGCACAGAGAAGTTCTGTTTTCTGCTGGCACATCTCAACACTGCTGCCATGTAAATGTCCATTAGTCAGTAAAGTCTTATATGAAAACTACTGTGGAAAATTTTAATTCAGGGAAGTTGAAGGTTGATGACTAAACTGCCTTGACTTCAATGGAGTCAGGATTTTAAACTCGAAATTTCATTTTAAATTGAGGAAAAGCTTTCAAAAGAAACTTACGTTGTTTTTTTTTTTTAACATAGGTTAAATCTTAGGACATGCGCCGAAGTAGATATTATTGTGTGCAAGTCTGACTCTCTCTTGTTGCTGGCACTTATGCCGCAGACAACTATATTATCTTTTGGATGCTATTGTGAAGACAGACCAGCAGATTGCTCTCTTACCATGCTCACATACTGTCTTGAACTTCATTTGCAAGGGCTAATAATTAGTGAAGCAGTAATAGTATATTGCTGAAGTAGGATGATCTGTCTGGTAGCAGAAAAAAAACAAAAAGCTAAGAAGAACATAGTGTGCTCATAACAAACCATTTTCTTTTTTACTTGCAACACTCTTTTAATTGCACTTCTTATGCATCTAGAGCAACTTCATTATTATGCTTGAAACTGAATTGATTCTGTACTTATTCCCATATTTCAAATGTTAATTTTTCTTGATTATGTGTGAAATTAGTTTAGCTATGGTGTAATCAATCAGTTCTGTCCGTTTGTACAGTTCACATCTGTGATGGTAGCCACTTTCATAAATAAGACACAGTAAATTCCATAATCTGTGAAATAATTTTAGCCCAAATGAGCATTTTGTGCCCCTCTTTCATGGAGATTGTTTAAAACAAGACACACATGTTTCAATAGTAACTGTACCCTTACTGAGAGAGGGAAGTTTTGCATACTCTTTTAAATCAATCATTCTTGCATATTTGAATAGGGCTGGGTACAGCAAGCTGAGCAGCTAATTTAAAGCCAGTTCTTTCTTTTCTCAGGATTGGGAACTTACAGTTTCCCCTTTACCTGACCAGCTATTATTTTTTTGGCTTTGGCCACAAGTTCCTGTAACATTCCTTACAGAAGCACAGCTGCTATCTATTGAAATACAAGTCATTGTTCATGGATTGCATTTATGATCTACCCTACCAGTGAGATAATTGTATCTGCCATATGTGAAAACAATTATAATACTTTGTACAGAAGAAATGCCTTCAAGTGTCTGCTTGGCTAACTGAAACGAGTTTCAGGGAGCAAAGATGTATTTTCTTAAAAGTAGCTGTTAATTCTTTCTAATGAGCCAATAAGAATTTTAAGTATGTGTACAAACAGTCTTTCTGCCACCCTGGTTTCCTCACCACAGCCATTTTTGTCCATACAAAGTTGCTGGCTTTCAGCTAGCGTAGTTCTACTGATTCTAGGAATATAGATCAACTTATTCCACCTACAAACCTGGACTCTAATAATCAGGTTATATTTTCTCCTTAAAATATGAGATCTTTTTTTTTCTGTGTCTCATTTTCTCAAGTTTCTCAAATTTTTCAGTCTTTAGATTTATTCACAGGCTCTCTTATAACTAGCTACATAATTTTAAAATGTCAGGGGAAAAAAATCTAAAATATTTCTTCCTCCATTAACAGAAATTCTTTGCTCAAGCCCTGTTGCAAATTCACAGGGACTGTTCATGTAACACTTCTTGTATTCAGTGTAAGGAAAAGTAAGAGGTTTGGTTTTCTACTCTCGCTTGGTTTTTTGAAAAGAAATATGCTATAATAGCATGTCTACAGATCTTTTGCTCAATACTGTGTAAATCACTTCAGTCTTTTTAATAGGATTTTGATCACATAATGTAATACCAGAGAACAGCTCTCCTATGTTAAATGTGAGTAGATCAAGGCTTTACATTTTAATGTGTCCTTTATGCTTATTCTGCTATTCTACTGTAATGATTCAGGGCATTAATACATCATGTTGCCACCTAACCAAGTGTATGAGAACAGCTTTGTAGGGTTGGTATTTTCTATTACTCCATGAATCAGCCTAAAAGAGCTTGCCACAGATACTGCCAAACTCCCTTAGTGTGACTTGGATTTAGATTCTCTTGGACTTCAACATGCAGAGTGTTGAGGAGCTTAGAGCATCAATGGGAACCCATTGTCTATCAGAAGTTACCAAAATGAGGCTTTAGTTTACTCCTGTGACAAAGCAGTGTGTTATATTTAGTACTGGGAGTTTTCAGGTTTCCATCTAGTATCTGTCTCATATCTTCAGTAATTACATAAAACACTTCCTTACTGCCCATAAAAGTACCATGAGAAGGAAATATTACTCACAACAATAATGTATATTAGACATGTACTTGTTTATGAATAAAGACTAAAGGTATATCAGAAATTTATTGTGTATATTTTTAAAGCTTGTTAAGCAAGCAAACTGCCTATCCCTAGATGTGTCTCACTGAGTTATCCAAGGAGGATGAGAATGAGGAGAAGGAAACATGCATTGTCTATACTGAAAAAGATCTTTTGATAATTAAATAACACTGAATCCTCACTTTGTCATAAATGTTCTCACCTTTGTACAGTTTCCATGACAAATAACCACATATGCACCTGCAGGGGCAGGCAGTTTTCAAAACTGGCTTCCCAAGTTAGTGATGCAGCTTTTCATTTCTTAACTAAATACTAACATCTGCCAGAGATCACCAAAAGCAGCAACATATTACAGATCAGACTGTTCTGAGGCACGGCACTTAATTTTCCCTTGGGTAAATAAAGCAAATAATGGATAAATACCGCAGTATCAAATGTCTTCAAATTATCAGAGTTGTGACTGCAGGCTTACACTTCAGAAGTGAAAAGAAAAGACAATTAAAAATTGTGGCAACAGATTTTTAATTGTTGGGGAGCTGGCAATGATAGATTAATGCCGCTGCTTGTGTAGCATCTTACAAGGGCTTTTTGAGAAGAAACAATGAATTTGAAGAGCTTGATTTAGAATGTTCAAAGTCGGAGTTATTCAAATTATTATTTAATGAGTGTTTCTGTAATTTTATAACTAAATTAGAAGTATCTTACCTGCTGCCTTACCCTGATGATAAAAATATGCTGGACATATGCACAACAGTTTGCTGCTGCATTGCAGCTCCAGATGAAGTCTGGCATACAAGTGAACTTGCGACACTGCTGCCATTTTAGTGCACAGTTGCTGCTGTATCTGAGAAGCAGATTCCTCAGGAAAACAAACAGCCTTAGTTTATCCTTAAATTTAGGGTCCTGGATTCTCTGGAGATAAATATTCTAAATTAAGGCTGAGGAGCCACATGACTGTTTCCATTACAGTAAATAACTTTTTAACAGGCAGTACTTTCAAGCTAAGCCAGCCAACTTCTATATAAGAAAGGCAAAAAGCTATTTTAAATAACAATATGCATACTTTAAAAAGTCATGTTTGGTTTTTTCAGATGTTGATATAGTGAGGCTGGAAACAAATATGGGTAATGACTGGAATCTTCAGTAACCCCGTTTTCAAAAAAGGCAGAGAAAAAGTAAAAGAAAAAAACCCTACATAAATTAAACATTTATTGTATATTCTGGGCAAGCAAATACATCTTTTTTAAGTTTGAAAGAAGCTTTTCTTCTTTTTTTTTAAGCACATAAAGAAGTTGTTACTGTACTGGAGTGACTTACAGTGATTTGAAAGTTAAAAGTTCCATCTTGGTGATATCTCTAAGGAAAGCGTGTGCTGTCTCCTCAAGAAAATACTGATAGTAAATTCAAATGGGAAAGGCAATCTTCTACTAAGAATCACCCTGGTGTGTGAAATCTGGGAAGGTAGTTACAGTTTCTTTCCTGACCATGACCATTTGTCCCACAGGTAAGCCCTGTCCCAACCAGCATGCCGGAAAGGGAATGACTCTTGCCGAGAGCCTGGCTGGGATACCCTCACCCTTCTTGTCATACAGTGATGACCTGTACAGTGTGAAGCTTGTACTCATTTGCGACCTCTTGCCCACCCAGTCTAAGACAAAACAGCCCAAACAAGTAGCTTGCTATTTATTCTTTGTGAAGAGATCAAGCATCAGTGCCTAACAGCTCTCCTGATGCTGACCTGCCTCAATCAGTAGGACACAGTTATTCCCATAAAACATTTCTCTTCATACAGTGTGCAAATTTTCTGAATTATCACTTTGCTCAGTTCTGGCTGATGAAAGGACTGAACCCCACATCAAAGGAAATGCATGGTGTGAGGCAGTGTTGTTGCTTCTCACAAATAGTGCCAAGCTGCTTCGCTCTAACCCACCAAAGGCCATGGAAGCCATAAGCAGAGAGTTATTTGCTAGGCCTAAAGGGTTAATCTGTTTCAGTAGAGCCATTTGGGTGCAAGAGGACACAAACAACCACTCATTTCTGAGTGGTTATAAAAATCTTTAAAGGACTAAATGAGTTGAACTGCTGGGTATTCTCAGAATTTACATGAGGATATATAAAGAACAGATGAGCTGCTGCATCAGGACAGCTGTATAAAGGTCTTTGGACTAGGCTGTTGACAGAGCACAAAGGAAATAAAGCTGTAATCTACTGTATGCAGCTTTCCCTTACCTTCAAGTTTGGATGACAAAATGATAATAGTTTTCTAGGTGTTTTTTTGCTGTTTCAAAACCACTTTACCCGAATCTCTGAAGTTTTGGAAGCTCTTGACTGCATTCTCCAGTCTGCTTAAAGAATATTTTTTTTTTAAAATCTTGGATGTTATTTTGACTCAATATCTTTGACTATCTTGTAAGCATGCTTCCTTACAGGCTAAAATACATGGAAACTAATGGAGAATATAGGAACAGAAACTTCTTTAGCTCCGTGCCAGTGTTCTGCCCAATACAGACATTCCCTTAACTTTAAGCAGGGATTTGCTGTTGTTTTGCTTTATTCTTATCCTAAAAACAAGGGTGAATTTGTATCTACAAAGACAGTCTACCTTTTTTTACAAGAAACAGTTTGAGCTGAGTGGAAAAGTGAGCCATTCTTCCCATTATAATGGCATGTGGGATGCTGATACTGAACTGCAGACTACAGCTTGCCTTTGTAAATTCCTACAGAGAGTTGCTTCCTGGCACGAAAAACACTTGCAATGGAAAGAGCACAATTAAAATGGGGCTTTCAGATCAGCTCCACTCTGGTACATCTTCTGCTTTTTTGAAGCAAAAAGGAATTTTACCACTGACTTCAGTGAGGGCCTGGATGCTTTTAAAAATGCTCCTTTTTCATGGCCTCATTTGCTCTGACTAAAACTTTAAAAGAGCTCAGCTGCACAGAGTTCTTCACACTAAGCAGTCTTTTCCTCCATGCCTATTAAAAGAATAAAGATATTTTCTTTGGCCAAGAAATTCTTATTTTTACTTCTGTGCTTTCGTATACTTTAGAGGTCAGCTGGGGCTGGCTTGTCTGAGCTCACAAGAAGTTTTGATTAATTAGCAGAACCTTATTTCAAGATGTTGCTAATAATCGGTAAGGGCAGATTGAATCATTTTAAAGGAAAAACCACTACTCAGCTAAAACCAGAAACATTTACCTTACTTCACTGAAAGATAAATCCAGGCACATAAACAAAGCAAAGAGAGAAACCTTTACATTCTCATTTATGTTAGCTTACCAAGCTAAAAGATCAAAGGACTTCCGAATAATTTAAAAAATCTCTGTAGCAATTTGTTTTATCTGATGTTTCTGCCATTCCGGTATTTTAGCCTCTGTGAAATACTACAGTAATCATAGTTACAATGTGAATTAAATTTTCAACAGATTCTGTTAAGAAACAGGGAAACTTCTAAACTTCCTGTGTTGTGGAGGAATTTTGGTTTGATTATTCAGCTCTGTTTCCTACACCAGCTTAAAACCTTATGCTGATGCAGCTATAGCTTCTCAAGATCAGCTCTTCACACTCAGTCCAATTTAATAGATATTAAATTATTTTTCACAAAGCTCAGAAATACCCACACTGTTTAGAAGAAAAAAGAAATCACAGAAACTGAGCGAGCGTTGGCCCCAGCTCTCTCCAGGCCTTTTTTAAACCCCACAATTTTGAAAGATTTATAGGCTAAGACTCCATAAAGTATAACAGCAATTTTGTAAACTTGATGGATTTGGTATGTATAAGACATATAATGATTGCATTGACAATGCTGACATTTACCATCTGAGGGAAGCTTGCTTTACTATTTCTTCCTCTGCCTAATACATCAGTGGTGGGAACTCAGTGCTAAAAATGAATATTCATGATTGCTGATAGAGATAAATTGGAAATGATACAAAATGTACAGGCTGATCCTCAGCATTACGATGTGGAAGCAGCTTAAGAACAAAATATCTGTGAATCCTTGTGTCTAATGACCTAGGGAACTCTAATAGCATTATTGGAAATATTGCTATCCAGACAGTTAGCTCCTGGCACTTGCACGCAGCCCAGGAAGATGACTGGAAGGAATGAGGTCCCAGAAACATCCTCCCTTGCAGCAGTAGGAGACTGATCTTGTGGGATATATATTTGTGATCCTTCGTGATAGCTACTGCAACTGTGTGAATCTCAGACTCTCTCTCCTTGCTGCTTGGAGATGTGAGTAGTCTTCTCAAGCTTGCTTTCTGACATCAGGCCACACTCCTACTTGTCCCACCCAAACTGTGCCTGCTTATCCATGCTGAGCAGTAATTTAATCTAAGTGTGATGTTATTTACCACCATGAGCAAAGGGTTTAGGATGCTAGTATCTGTCCTGTGAGAATTATGACCCTATAGTACCAATGAATAAGCACTTCCAGTCTTACAGCTTATTTCCAAACATTCTTCTGGGAATGCAGAGGAAAACAGAGGTAGCCAAGATAAGCAGTTTGTGGGAAACCAGCAGTTTTACTAATAATTCAAAATATTCCTTATATGAATGCAAATGAGACTTCTTAGTCTACCATCACAGAGCCTACATGCAATACTTCATTAAAATCAGGTTTGACCTGCCTGCACATGTGCTTTTAAAGACAGAAATCTGCATTCCCTTAACAGCCTTAGTCCCACTACACAGAAATTTATTCCAGCAGAAAGCCATTCCCCCACCCTGCTACTTTCTCCTCTTACAGGATGTGATTCAGTTTGTGGTTACAGGATTAGTTTAGCTGAGATGAATGCAGTGTTTTGCACAACAATTCATATTCTATAACACAAATATTTTCTTTGTATCTATAGCATGAGAGGGATTTCTCTTTTATATGAACTCCCAATAACACTCTGGAAGTGGGCTGTCCTCCAGTTTATACCATCAAACATCAGAGGGAATACGCAACATGTTGAGAAGCACTAAAGAGGTAAGAATATTGTTCTTTTACTTTCTTATATTATTTGTTCACTCCTTTGGTTATCATGAATTCCTGGACAAATGTACAGAAAGTCTTCTTCCTGAAAGTACCGTATTAATCTTGCCAGCACTTCACTTTCCTTGCAGCTGTCAAGCCCAGCTTGATTTCTATTCCAGTTGGTATTCCTTTTCATACCGCACTTTTACACTTCTCCAAAGCACACCTGCGTAGTGAGTGAGTAAAACTGGTAGAAGCTCCACAGAGCTTCCCAGAACACATGCACCAGGATGAAATGCATTATCATTTCCTCTGCCCTTTGGTGAAGCTTTATGATAACCATCAGCTATCAGCTCCATTACTAAGGTGCAAACATGGAGGTAGTTGATACATATCAGGGTTACTCCACTTTTCACATTATCATCTGCTTCTGTTATCTTGTGACAGCTTCTTCTTTCACATTGACAGGTGAAAATTGAGAGATATTTCTCTTTTATCGTAGTGTAACCAAGTAAAGATTGACATTTCTCATGCCTAGTTTGACTAATTCACCAAGTTTGTCTTGTTTCTACTGATGCCAAGGAATCTTTTGGACCTATATTGGATCATTCACAGCCGTCACTATGGGTTGCACAAGCATGTTTGCAACTGGCTACCACCGCAAATCTAATCTGTCCCTAGAGGGGGCAGCATCTGGCCTTTACAGGAGGGACTACAGGCTCACACCTCTTGGTTGATGCTGTCTTCAAGATGCCAGAGGAGGAGCAGCTCCAAGTTGGGATGGCCTGCAAGTGGGGGAAACTCGAGGGATACAGCACAGCATCCTATTCCTGCACAGCACTGTATACACAGCAAAGGGGGCTTTCTCTCTTTCCTGCCTCACTAGTTCCTTATTCAGGGCCAGTTACACCCACAGTTTCAACAGTACCTTGAGCAGACAGGGTGCTGCGTGTTGTCCCAGATCAGGAGGCAACAAAGTTCATTTTCTTCATGTCTTTCATATCTTCTCTGGAAAGATGGATTACTAAAAGACACAGTGGCTAGTCAGTGGCTTTCCACAGACCCTGGGGGCCTCAAATCTCCGTATTTGACTTTTTGTCATCAGCAGGTACCGCTATCCATCTTGAGTATCACTTTACTCAGTCAATTAGTTCCATTGATTGAAAGGGACTAGTGCTAGTTCTGTTCAAGCACAGGAAAAGTCTCTGGCCATGCACAGCCATGTAATTTCAGTACTTCTCAGTACTTTCCCTACATATTAAACTTTAATAACCTCAGTGTGGCAGGAGTTCAAGTCTACTAGCTTTTGCTAAGTTTCTGAATGTTAATGTCCATTTTCAGCTCTGGTGCACAGGAAAATGTCTGGTTAAAACTGATAATATTTTGCAGTTTCAATTTCTAATGCATCAGATTTTTCTCAGCAGCTTTTTTATTTGCTCATTCCTTCATGTTTCATTAAGAAAATTTCCAATATAAATTCTGTTGTGGTTTTTATGATGGTCACCTAAGATGAAATTTTTGCAAATTTACAAACATGAGCTCCAAATTGTACCCAGGGGTCTCGTTTGTCTACATATAAATACTACAAATACTTTGTAAAAGCACAGAAATTATTAGAGTCGCACATGTGTCATTTATTGTGAGCGAGCTAGTAGGAAAACTAAGAGACGGCCACATACAGGCATGAAATCTGCCCCTGCTGTGATTTTCCCCTTAAATAAAATACATGCTGAGTTCCATAAATCACTTGCAGGATCTTGTATAACAAGTGGTATATGGTATGTTGGAGGCCTGCTAGGCAAGGTGAAGACAAAATGAGCAACACTATGATGAAATTAGCAATTAAATCTAGAGCCACCCCTTTAAAAGTGTTTCTTGAGCACTTGCTTAGTCCTAGTCGGATTAGCAGGTAAAGAAACACATTAATACATGTGCTTCCATGAAAGAATGGAAAGTATGCAAGTGATTTAATTTAAATCCACAAAAGCTAAGGAAATAAAGACTTAAGTCAAATGAGGAGCTCTGGCTATAAAGCTGGAATCCAGATCTGGATCTGAACTGCCCCAAGCTGAAAGGATTTTAGTGCTCAGGTGATTTTGATTTGATACATGTCCTGAAGTGAAATTTTCTGCTCCATTTAGGTACACAGCTGGATTTAAACCTACACTCAGACATGCAACTCATGGTCATTTTTGTTACTAAACCTTATGGTCTGTGATGATTTTTCATTTATAAATTATTGTCACTACACATTAAGTTGCCTCTAACAGATTCTTTTTGTGGGTTGAATCATGGAGGTATATATACATATATTATAAAATCTTCTATTGTCATCCAAAGCCTAGCATAAAACTAGAGATACCTTAAACATTTATCTTCCTTTTCTAGGGATCCACAACAATCCTTTGGATTTTATAGTCCAACAATTGGGATAATTTATGCTTCCTTGCAATACCTATTATCAGGTAGGGTCAATGCAGAAGACATGGCAGTGCAAAGGGCTACCAAGCACAGTTACCAAGCCATTCTGAATTCTTAAATAAGAAAGCAGTGTTGTGATTTTTTTTTTTTGTGAAAACCCAAATGACTAACGCAAAAATATAAATGTAAGCTGTCTACAACATACTTCATTAAATAATAGGTAAATGAGAATCTTTCCTAATAACATTTTTACCATTCAATTTTGTTCAAAGCATCCATTCTATGGTTCTATTACTCCACAGCATATATATGTAGAGATTTTAAGCAGAGCTCGTTGGGTTGGAGATTGAAAGCATCAGGGCCAATGAGAAGGGATCAGCCTGTGTTAAGGTTTGCCAGTGTTATCTTTCCTTATCTAATTTCCTGCGCATTTTATATCTTAAAGTAAGTGATACTGTTCATACACTCAGTAGACCGTCCAAATATTTATGTGCCTATCTGTGCAGCCCCCAATGACAAATTTCAATCGGACTCAAGCTTTTTTTTCCAAGCTCTAAGCGATCTGGAGCACCTTCATGCACTAGAGACAAGTGAAATATGAGGGAGCATCTATATTTAAAGTTGTAGTTTCACTGTTGATGTACACAATAATTTTAACCACGGCATCACTTTACGATACAATACAATAATGGAAACTACAAGAAATGTTTGGACTGGGACCTTACTGGAGCTCTCAGTCTGTAAATGCTGTTGGTCTTTTCTCCCTGCTTTCAGTTGTCCCTTGGAGTATTTCTACTATGAGTGAAGGCAGAACCAGCAAGTCATAAATTTCATTTCTTGGTTGACTGATATTTAGAAATCAATAGAAGTTCATCTCTAAATTGAAAAGTAATGGACTGTAAAGCAATAGCATTGTATTTTAATGATTCTGCACTCTCTGAAGTATGTGTAAAGGAATGAATCGAGCAATGTTCTCAGATTCAAGGTGGCATCAGATTCACTGATATGTGCAGTAGCCTTCTCCTGCCTGGCATGTTTAGTTAACTACTTTAAAACCCCTAATTTTATTTGCAGTTTCAGTTAAACAGTGCTACTCCAGATTCATGCTCCTGGGGTAAAGGATGGGAACAGATCCACTTTTAATTATCCAAATGCTGTAAATGTTTTTTTTTAAATAGAACCAATCTACCATTGAAAAAATGAAATCATTATTCACTTTTAAAATATGCCCTTTAGAAATCTATAACCTGATGATGTGACCAGTTCTCAAGAAAAAGAAAAAAGCATAAACCCCTTAAAATGTAACTGTGGCACCCAAGCACTGATGGCTTGATACTTGTCAATTATTCCATTTGCTAATGTGGAGTTGGAGAGTGGTCTAATTTTAACGAGGCAGAGCCAAAGGTTACATTACCCTGGTGTGAGCAGACATGGTATTACCAGATAGAGTTGCTGGGAGCAGACAGGACTGAAAGGAGCACCTGGCCTGGACTCCCAGCAGTGCATTAGTTAGAAACAGGAGAGAGAAATAATTGCAGCACTAATGAGCCCCAGGTGAAAAGACCATTTAGCTAGACATGGGTCTTTCTTTTTCTGTTTTGAAAATGTGAATGTTTTGATTGATGAGACAAATTGTTTGGAATTCTTAATTGTTCACTGCAGTAAAACATCACTTTTTTGCATAGCAAAACCAGAAAAAAAAAAAAACCTCTAAAACATAGCTTACTCACTACTAAAATCACATATAATGATTGAGGAGAAAAAGAATTCCGGACACACACTGGAAGCCACTTGGTGAGATAGAGCCCTGTATCGTATCCCGTGTTTGCTGAGTGTTTATGAGTCAGAGCAATGCAGTGGGATTCCCTGTGAGCTAAAAATGGCTTATTAAGCATTTACAACACAAATTTTCATATAATTGCTCCTTTTGAGAGTTTGGATTCCTCTTTTCCTTTCAACCAAGTCTTTTTTTAGTGTGTCATTAAAAAGCTCTTTTGATAGCCACAAATATATGTAGTAAATTGCATATGTGTTGGTGTAGACAGGTTTACTGTCAAATTGCTAGTCTAATGCACATTTATATGTACAGTGAGCTGCTAGCTAAAACGAATGGTTGCTACTCTTTGATATGATATTATTTTTTTATTATTAATTCTGTATACAAATATTTTAGAATTATTAGCAATAAATAAAGCTAGAACAATAATTATTGCAACAGAAGAGACTATAAGAATAGATTTTCACATCAGTGAATAAGAAAAAGATTGTGTATCTTTCTTTCCCAGTGTCATGTAGCTTTTGGCAGCTGGGAGGATTCACATTTGCTTAAATATAGGAAGGATTTCAGTTCTAACCACCGTGGTGCAGAAGTGTATAAATCTGTATTAATGCCTCAGCAGAGTCACAGAATGTCAACTCCATGATACAGGAGCCGTTCAGGTACATCTCTGGAACTGAGACTGGGATCTGGCCATGGGTTTCTTTTCCAGTTTTCCCAGACTGAATGATCAAGCCATGGTTAAAAATGGGCATTTGCTTTCTGCTTTTGTGAGAGCCTGACTTTGAATCATTGAAATGTCCCATCCACGTAAGGGTTCAAGGCCAGGGTGGATGGGACTATGAGCAACCTGGTCTAGTGGAAGGTGTCCCTGACCATCGTAGGGGTACTGGAACTAGATGGTTTTTTACAGTCTCTTCCAACCCAAACTAAATATTTTCCTGATACTGAAATATTGTCTCCCACTATCCACTCTTACTAGATTAGGGCTAACCATTTGTACTAGGTTATGTTAAGAAAAATCAGTTTGACAGACAGTAAAAGGACTAGACATGGAAAGAGATTTCACATTAACTTGCTCTGAAGCAAACTGTTTTTCATGGAATAACTTCACTGGCTGTATTTCTGCACAAAAAGGGAGCTTATTTTAACAGTACATGATTAGCAGCGTGGCCATGAAGTACAATATTCAGTACAGGGCTCCAGTTAATTTGTTGTCATTAGATAGTTGCTTACTGCTGTTGGGGTAGGGAGATTTCAAAGTTGGTAGATGTCAACCCCTGTTCCTGGTCAATGTCTTTTTAAAGCAGTTATAAGTGACAATGAACTAATAATGGCAGAATTCACATCTTGATAGTGACAATGGACTGTCTGCAAACACAGGGAGTCCCAATAGTAATCAATGAAGCTCATCGCTGCTGGTGCAAATGAGAAAATGGAGACTAAGACCCTTAAAATCAGAAATTAAACCTGCATGGGACTGGGTAGATAGAAATTAAATATTAGGTAATGTCCACAGTGAAAGTCTCCAGTTTGAGATCCGGGTCTTCTAATTTAACACCAGATCTAATCAATGTGAATAAGCTCAGGGAAATTCACTGTGTATTCAGTGAGGATAATCCATCATGATTCTTATAATACACTCTATTCATTATGAGCGGTACAAAACCAGACTATACCGTTTTTAGATAGAAATATTAGGAAATGCACCTGCTGATAAGCCCATCAATTTTAATATGCTAGGGAGCCTAAAGGGGCAAAATCAGAGTTATGAACCAACAACTTTCTGATCTTCCCCAGGAGACCAGAAAGGAGAAGAGTTACCATACCAAGCTTTAGTAGCTTATCTTAACTATGGTCTGCCTAACCCAAAAACTCAGCTGCTAGACAGCTGTGAAAGATCAAGCTCAACTTTTTTTCTTGACATTGAGTTCGAAGGGTGAATCCAAAGGCCTAACAGACCCATTCTATTGCCAAAGGGTTTCTTTGCCAGTTGATATAAGTACACATAGGATCTTCAGAAATTTCTCATTTCCATGATGTCGGTCAGCCAAAATATAATCTGCTCAGCAGCAGAACTGTCACACACTTGCTCATTTCTGCACCAGATGGATGGGCTCACCATAAATTCTCATCTTGGTCCCTGGACTGGAAATCTCACAGAAGAATTGCCTCTTTAAAGGTTTTTGCTTTATGAGGTACTTGTCTCAGTGAGTTTCTAGCTGTCTCCCAGCCGGAGCAGAATTGCTTGGATTCACACTGTGTTCTTCCCCTTCATAGCCATACGAAACACCAGCTTGTTTTTCACTACAAGCACTAAGCTGCAATTCTGCATTTTGCTGGCTCTTTACATTCATCTGACCATTTCAGACACAATTTGCTTTTCCTAAGGTTTGTTTTTACTTACATCCAGTCTTCAGTCAGTTCCCAAGTTTTATTGTTTAAATCTTCACCTTTGACTACATTTCAGCTGATGATTTTGTCTCTTTTATAACAATTTTGGATGAAACTTTCAAAAATGAGTCATCTGAATCAGCTTTGCACTTGCTAATTTACTGGCTGTTGTACGGAGCTTGTTGACGAAATCTGACTGATTCAGATGTTAACTAGAGGCAAAGTGCAAAGTCAAAGAATTTTGGAAACAGGGATTTTATTTTACATAGAAGAATCTTCACACAGATAACCAAAATCATAGTTAAAATTTATCAGTTTTTCTTAAACACCAGTTAAAAATAAGTGTATCCTGGTAAAAGTGCAGTGCTCACATTTGGTTCAAAATGACACCCCAGGGAACCAGCCGCAAAATACATGTATCCTGCTGTGACAGGGAATGCAGCACTTAAACAATGAGATAAGAGATAATACAAACCTAATATAATTTAATATAAAAATGATCCTATTAGAAGCGTGATGAGATCTCAGCACTCCTGGAAATGAGGATATATATTTACATAGAGCAATGATACAATCCTGACTGCTATGTTATGCATTGCTATGTTATGCGTCTTAATTAGATTGCCTACTGCAAGAAGGATATAGCTGACACTGAAAATGTTCCTCTGAAGGATGACAAAGTAGCTAGCAGCAGGGTAAATGAGCTCAGGCTCTAGTTTACATCAGAGGTGGGTTTTGAGTTTTTTAATGTTTAGCTGCATGAATTAAAGTGTGTTTAACATTTGTAAAATCATTTCAGCATTTTTTGTTTTACGAACTTGAATTAAAATTCAGAATAAACTATTACAATAACTGCTTTTTTACTTTGTTTTCATTTGTTTCTGTATCTTGTACTGATGTTGATGCGATATTTAAATTGATATTCATGAAAGTGGTATAAGCTATAAATTTTAGGGCCCAAATCATGTAAATATTTAATGCAAGTTATTGCTATATAGTAAAGGCTGTATCTGGCTTAAGTGTATTTCTTTTAGTGAAAGAAAGGTTTTTCAAAGTAAAAGAAAGTTGATATTTTCCAACAATGTAAAAACTTATTTTAACTTTAAAAAATGTAATGGAATTTTAACCTAAGTATCCATATGTGTATGTAGGTATACATATGTGTGTATCCAGGCCAAACTTTTAGAAACCTAAGTGAGTGCTGATTACGGGTATCAGAGTCATGTAGCTGTTTTTATCAACGCATCTTTCTCCAGCTAATATTTGTCACTGGGCTAATGAGCATTGGTGATGTGTATCACTAACACTGCTCTTTTCTACATCAAGCTCCTCAGTGTTGCACTGGGGAGACATATCTCACACCACTAAAGGTTACTAATTTCCTTAAAAATCCTGAAGGAAAAGTAGGCCTAGACAAAACATCTGAGCCTTTTAAAACTGTGGAATTTCTTTACAGGGAAGAAAGCCTCTGCTCTGCACATAGCCTAAGTCCATTTATGTCTGAAAGTGTATTTTCCTCATAATGAAGTTAATGAGACCTCAAGGCTCTTTTTTTTTAGTGCCTGCATGAACATTTCAAATATAAATATTTTTGATTAAAATCTTTTATTTCAAATCTAAAATTTATCTGATAGTTAAGAAATCAGTTGGATAAACATGAATGAGAACAAACTGAGGTCATAAAATCAGAGTAGAAAATTATGATGTAAAAATATAACTCCTCAAATGTAAAAAAAAAAAATTATCTTACTCTTACTTATTTTAACTGAGCAGATAAAGCCACTATGATATAGCCTTATTCGTGAAGGAAAAGCAATGAATCGCAGGGACTTCATAGGCAGGTATTTAGCAGTGATTGTTTCGGAGATACTTGCACAGAAAATCTTTGATATGTGTCATGCTCACAAGTGTCATTACTGTTCTCCCTAACAGGAGTTCACCTAATCAGGAGCAAGCTGAACAATTTTTTTTTCACATTGCTGTAAATAGAAGGGTCAGGGAGAAGGACATAATTTCCCGTAAGCATCTCCTTTCCTCCTTAACCTTGCCCCACACTGTTGGGAGGTTTACTGCAGCTCTGATTCTCCTCACACTTGGCATGAAGAGTCAGATGACCCCAGTGCCCATCCCATTATTACCCAGACTTGATTTTGCTGCAGCCGCACAGTTAAACCCAGGGAGATAAGATGGGAAATACTTGTGAATACGACAGCTGCAGCCTCTGCCAGGCTGCTCAAGTTTCTGGTAACTCAGTCCTGAGGAAGATATTTTTCAGTCATTTGAAAATAACTGCTACAAATGTGATCCTCCCAATTCATCCATTTAGAAGTCAATTCTAAACTTCTTGTTTAAAGATGCTCTTTAAAATTAGTGTCTAGGCCTGTTGAAGGGAACAGGAAAGGTGGAACTGTCTGTGAAAAAACAGGATGGGAGCTCCAGATTAGCCAAAGGGCATCTTTTACCAGGGAGTGGCTTTAGGCAGGATCTCAGCCCAAATAGAAAGCACCAGAGTATGGGGATGAAGAACACTTTCTTCCAAAACTGATAAGTGTGATTTATACATAAAGCCAAGATTCAGCCATGAATCGGATTATGCTGACTCTTCTAAATCTGCCTGAAATAGATCTTGTTTGAGGGACTTTTCACTGAAGCAGCTGGCAGTGACCCATCTTTGCTAGGAAAAAGTGAGAGTAATTGGCAAAGGATTGTAGGAGGGCGAAGGTCCTGTATTTTCAAGCTTGAACTTTGATGTAGCAGTGCAGGAAGAGCTCTGCACCTTTACTTTTGGCCCTGATGAGCAGAGTCACAAACTCTTCCTACATTATTTTTGACTCTCATTCCTTTAGAACTAGTGAGACAATTAATAGTTCTGAACTCCACAGTGAATGTTTAGCTACTATAAACACTTTTTAAAGATCATGATGTTAGTCATGCTGTGCTGCACTCCAGTGATTTCACAGTAAATATCCTTGCAGGCAAGTCTGAGAAACATTTGCTCATCGTATAAGTCAGGAATTTGAGCCCTTTACCAGCACATCTTTTGCTTCCACATTCATCCTGTGGTAAGAAAAAAATAGAGAGATGTATTACAAGCGAGGAAGTATTCTGCTAAAAATCTCCTGTATTTGAAAGGACGTTTGTACAGGTGCTTTGCTCTAGAAATTTATTCTACTTAAATAATTCCCACCTCAAAACATAGAGGTTTTGCATATCCTTGGAGGACTGAACTTTCACAAATATAGACATAAAAAAATGAAATCAATGTGGAAATCCTGATCTCTGGTTATTTATTTTAAAAGGAGTGATATAAGAAGTTTTGAAACAATGCAATGATAGAGAAGGTAATCTTACATTGTTGATGAATGCAGGTACAACCCATGGAAATTTGTATTAATAAAAATACATTACATATTTAGAAGTTATTTAGACTTCATTTCCAACACATACGTGCTAATCTTCTGAAAACATACTGAAACTGCTTACATCTCAGAAAGAAGACTACTAACCTATCTGCACTCCTTTACCCTGTTGGTCATCATTCAAATAGCAATTTAATTCTGTCTTTATCGGTTAATTTTATTATTACTTTTAGAAAAGAAAAAAAAAAAGAGCTTGGTTTGGCTCAAGAAATTATCCTGAAATTTTACCTGGTTCTAGTTTCAGTAGTTAAATGTGGTAAAGTAAATATAGTTTTATCACTACATTTGGCAGTCCAAAGAATTCCCAGTTAAAGTTGGAATGATTCAGTTTGAAATACAGCAGCTTAGTCTTAGGAGTATTTATAGGGACTGGATGTTTAATAGTGCATTTTATGGGCATTAAGTTGTATCTGCAATGCAGTGAGAACCTTTTTTGATAGATGAGAGTTGTCTGTGCCTAGACTGAATCAACAAACAAATCGAAATGGTTTTGCCCTATTGGTTTTTTGCTACAAGCATGCAAAGTGCTTTTGATTCCAGCAAATGCAGTGGGATTCTTCCAGACCTGTAACATCCGTGACCTGGGCCTTGCTAGAATGTTTTGAAAATAAATGCATACTGCTAAAAGTCAAATGCCTAATAAAACAAAAGCTCCTCAGCCTTATATAGGGTGGCCATTTTTAAAGTGAACTGCCGAGACACAGATTATAATTTCTTGGCCTTAGTTTTTCAATCCCATGCCAACTATCTATTCAGCAGCTGTCTTAGATCTCCAGGATATATGTAGGAAACTTGCATGGAACAGCTGGAAAGTTCAGAAATCTTGGTTATTTTTCCAGTTTTTCATTTTAAGGTTTTGTGATCAATACACTAGAAATATGAAGCATAAAAAACAACAGGTTACCCTGATGGTCAGACACAGACTGCAGAATCCTCTGGAAGACACCAAGGCAGGGCTAAAGGTCAGCAAATCAATACATTTTTGCAAAATGACCAAAGACATATGAATTTTGTTCAGCACTTCTTTTCCTTCCCCCACTCTAAAATGACATCACTCCACTCTTTGCACCTAATGGATAGTTTGGTGTTCAAAGCCAGGTTGGACAGAGCCCTGGGTGACATGGTTTAGTGGGATGTTTCCCTGCCCATGGCAGGGGGGTTGGAATTAGATGATCTTAAGGACCTTTCCAATCCGAACTATTGTAAAATTACGTGATTCTATAGTTCTGATTTACTTATTTAAGCCATTTAAAAGATCAATGAAATAATGTCCTACAATCTAGAATGACTACAAAGCAAATCTAAGCTATGTTCTAAGGAATGTAAGTGTGTGACCTGTGGAGATCTTTGAGAAGACCTACTATGTTCACTGAGGTTTCCTCTGACTGTGTTGAGAGTCTGCTTGAGTGAAGCAGTTGCAGCAGTGAGGCTTCACTAGTGGTGCTCAAGCATTAGCTATTAGAAAATTCATGTATCTGATAGTAGTTTTTTATTAACTTTGATATTCACATGGTCATCTTCTCCTGATACTAGCATTTCCATGCCATGAGGTTACAAGCCAATGCACTACAGAAAACAGCTATGAACAAAACTTCTCAGTTTATTCTTATACAAATTTTGTCATTCATAAATGATCAGTACCCTTCTGAGCCTGTCACCCACCAAAACCAAGAACCACAGGTGTGCATGCAACTTTCCCCTGGGAAAAGGCTAAGAAAACAAAGAAACTATCTGTAGAAGAAAACAAAACACACAACAGCTCAACACAAAAAAAAAAAACAAACCAAAACAAATTGATTGGTTTTCTTACAGTCCTTCCACAAAGTGTTGTCGTGGTTTAAGGCTTTCAAACTCACGCAATCGCTCGCTCACTCACTTCCCTTCTCTTTCTTCCCCAGTCCCAGGGAAATGGGAAGGAGAATCAAAAGAATGCAACTCCCACAGGTTGAGATAAGAACA